>MJUU01009998.1:0-12245 GCA_002080025.1 Modiolus philippinarum | reverse complement strand
TAGGATTTTATATATATTGGTTGAACAAAATTGTGGAAAATGTAATATTTTTGTTTGGTAAAAGACGGTGACATTTTGATGAAGCCTTCTTCCGTAAATGGTGGTTTACAGTGGGAGATGACCCATGTGAGATCGATGCACGCGACCTCATCTCACACCGGTAAATGACCAACCAGACGTGTTGATTTTTGTGATACAACAATCGTAACCATGACTAAACGTCATAAAACACCTGACCTCATAATGTTAGGAACACTCAAATGGCGACAACATTGTTCACACGGTATAAGTATCTAGACATTTCTATCCGTGTATTACGGAAGAAATGGGAACTTGCATTCGGTCAAAATGAAAGATCGGGATATCTTTCACTCGTGTAAGAAATTCTACGTCTTTTACTCTCGTTCCGCTACGCTCCACTCGAGAAAAGACGAAATTTCTTACACTTGTGAAAGATAGCCCGATCTTTAATCTGACCTTATGCAGGATCCTATTATTCTTATCTGTTCATTCTACTGTACAAAGTCATCTTTATCATCATAACATCATTGAACTAAGAATTGTGGCTCTGTGATATAGGAGTACCATAGGGCTAAGAAAATTCACAGCATGTTTAATGCAGTGACCCAAAAGCTGATTTATTTCAACTTCAAATCTACTATTATCTCCCATGTGCAGATCTTCGTCTTTAACTGCTCTTGGCTTTTCTGTAGGACCCTTTGAGTATTAATTTTGTACCAGCTTTTATATATCTTGATTTTTTTTTTTATTTTCAATATATTTTGATTTGATCTGCCTTGAAGATACATTAATTGTCGAAATGGCCATCTGCAGAAATTCTGACAATAATTGGAGAAGATATCAAGTAATATACAATTCCTACTTGTTATAAAACTTATTATTAATAAAACAAACCAATACACAAATGTATCTTCATACATGTCTTTATCATTCGGTAAACCAATCACCAAAATGTTTATTTGCTATGAACAATTCTTTATACATGTACTGTTCGTGAATAATTGACATTTGAATTTTAAAAAGTGTATTTTCAGTGCAGAAAATTGAAAATGGATTGTCTTATAGCCACAGACTGTTTTCTGTGACATATATAATTGTTTGTAAAGAATAGATTTGTTAATGTGATATTTTATGTGATATTATTATAATGTGCTATTTATATTTTACATGCATATCATATTATTGATGTAATGTATTATAAATATATCTTGTAAATTAAGATGTACATATTTTCTATATCAACCTGTAACATAGGTATTTACCGCTACAGATTTTCCGTATTTTCTACGGATTTTCAAGTAAAAATACACACTACGAATTCACATTGCAAATATATGGTTTTTCATGAACCTTGAGATAAATCATACCCTTTTCCTAAATTTGGCAATCGGTGTTAAAGAGAAGCTTTCGATAGATTGACAACGTTCTTGAAAGCGGAAAATTGATGTAGGTCTCTGTCAAAACAATGCTGCCGTGCGTGTTCGAAGTAGTGGATAGGGGATTGCCTATTCTGGGGTAGTCTGGTCATAATTCGGAACACTTAATTTCCTGCCCCTACCCAATTATCTCCATACGGAAAAGACTGAAACGTGAACCATTGTAGACGAACTGTGTGGAGCAACGACACATCTCATGAAGTATAAAGTCCCTTATATCTCAGAAAAGAGTTGTCATAAAGGTTCGTATGGGAGACTAATTTTCCTGCCCCTACCCATTTCTTCCAATATACAATGGCAGTTGGTTAATCACGTCAGAAAATGGAAAGCCCGGCTGTGAATCATTATACACAAACTCTTTTGAGGGACACGACTCTCCATACTGTATAAAGACCCCTCCTACATGTCAGGTAGAAGAGGTGACTTGCTAGTGATCGTATTTAAGGCTAAGATTCCTGCCCCTGGCCATTCTCAGTTTTTCTAGGGGCAGTGAAGACTTGTTGTTCCTGTCTTCTTACTATCTTTCATCTGTTGCTTTTTACTTTTTAAATTCACTAACGTTTTCATCCTGATATAGCTGAAATATTGTTCACTGGACGTTAAAACCTTATTTATCAATCAATCAAAACAATGAAACAGAGGAAATAAGGCCGGTTTAAATTGACGAAATGAACTCCACAGATGAAATAATAGAATTTGTGAATACGTAGAGGAGGTATTCACATCAAAAAAGGTTTATTTTCTCTTATTTGTTATATATACGGGAAAGAATTCTAAAAATACGGATGATTACGGAATCATTACTGCTAAAATACTGATACCAGTTAAAAGCGGTAAAGACCTCTGCTGTAAGGATGGATGTTTTTATTTAATATGATAATCTTTATCACACTTTGATAGTTAATAACAGCTTACTGAACTGGAAATGCTGACAGACATCTATATACAGTGTACTCTCGTTATATCGCCACCTTTGGGTTCAGGGAAAATATTGGCTATAAGCGAGGGTGGTGATATATCGAGAGAATAAATAACATGGAAAGTATGTAAAATTCAGAAAATGGACTTTGAAAATGGATGGCGATAAGTGAGGGACCGCCACTTAAGAGGGGCAGTATTTATTTATATAATGTAAGCGTACTTTCATTCCGTAATGTTGAATGTACATGTAAATACCTATATTGTACATTTATTTCTACCTTGCTATTTATTTCATGATAAGAACGTAATATTTAATTTGAGTATTGAGTAAATTCTTCAAGTGGAAACTGTGCTGCTTGTAAACTTTGTGAGGAAATATTTCAACTGTATGTTGTTATCGTTTTTTTCTTTGTATTGTGATAAAAAGTGAAAATGTGATATTAAAAATTTAATTCCATTTTTGTTTTTTTTTATCATGGGATATGTTTGTAAATACTGTATTACAGTCAAAGGCCAAGTGGTTTTCCTCAGTGTCAAATTTACCTTTATATTATGTGAAATACACAGGTAAATTTGACCGTTTGGAAATAGTGTACATGCATATTCCATTGTTTGGTATCGGAACTTCAAGGTGGAAGTTCATGTTATTCTAATTTTAGATACAAAATTGTATTGGTATGATTATGTACTAGAAAACGATGATGGCAAATTTACTGAAAAAGGCTATCTTATAGCCCTTCCCATAAAGTGTCGTTGTCTTTTCCTGGATTGGAACTCTCCTGTCAAGTAGACAATTTTAAAGAATATCCGTTTTCCCGTCTTGGAGTTATTGCCCCTTTTTGGTAAAATTTTCAGTTTTTCGTTACCTTTAGTCTTATATATTGAAAATGGTAGAAGATAGAAGTGAAGTTTATATATCAAAAATGGTCAGCATAGTAAGATCCACATGTACATGTCCTGCAATTTTGAAGAAAATATGACAACCCACATAGGAGTTATTGCCACTTTTTCTTTGAATTTTCACATTTTTTTTCATGTTTTTACTTTTATTTCAAAAACTGTTTGAGATAAAGGTTAAATATGAATTGCAAAAGTGTTGAGGTTTTCCAGAACTACAATTTTTACATATGTCCAGCAGTTCGCATCTCATCCAAGATGGCCACCAACGGGGAAGATAGTTTAACATAGAACCCTATGGGAAATGCATTCAAAGATCTTCTCCTCTGAAACCACTGAGCCAATGGGGACCAAATTTTGTCACAGTAGTCCTTGGGTGGTCCCCTTTAAAGTTTAGATTTTTAAGTTTGTACCTCATCCAATATGGCTGCCAGCGTGGAACATAGTTTAACATAGGGACTCTACGGGAAATGCATTCAAATGTCTTCTCCTCTGAACCTACTTAGCCAATTGGAACTAAACTTGCTTACAATTGTCATTGAGTGATCCCTTCCAAAGTTTTGTGATTTTTAGTTTGTACCTCATCCAAGAATGAAAATGTAACATGGTGAACTGATTTATAGTATGAATGGGTGGTCTATTGGTGATAATGAATAAAACCAGTCACCAGGCGAGCGATACAGGCTTGTGTGAGCCTCTAGTTTCCAGTTATCATTACTGATATGGTCCAATGACATGAGTTGACTAACAAGGCATAACTTAAACTTTTGCAGGACGCAATGTTGTAATTGTAGTAACTTTGATATGTTATCCAAATATGAAAAGTGTTATGAACTGTGTTCATGAGAGGTGTGAAATTGTTCATAGCCATAGTTTAGATGTTGGCTTGATAACCAGAACTGTTTATTGTATCCAAATGCCGGTCAAAAGTGGGGACAAATGTGTATTCTAAAGGCCTATACTAATGCTATGAAAAATATTAAGATTTGTTAAAATCTTGTTTATTATATTTTGAGTGCCATGAAAATTTCAACTTGTAGTTGAAGTAGTATTAAACAATACATTTCATACATGTATTTTGTAGAACATTCAAAAAAGAATTGATAAATAATTGAAATTTCTTGGGAAATTGTAATATCTATTACTGTCATATGATTTGCCCTTCCATTATGATGCATTTTGAATCTGTATTGTCTTACATGATTTTCTGATCAGATAAATGAATCAAGCATGTATTGAAGTGAAAACTTTTGTGTTTTGTGTTAACTTGTTTTTAGCAATATTTACATAGCCGATTAAAAGTAACATGTATTTATTGATGTGTAAAACTGTATGTTTTTTAGGATGTTAGCCAATTAAATTGGATGTTACAGTAATAGTATTCATGTTTTACCGTTAATTGTCATTACAGAATGTGTTCCGTGTGATGTGGGTTCCTTGCATTTATTTATACATGTGTAACTGTAAATATATATATATATAGAGCTGATGACAGATCACTGATATAACATGTGTAAATATAGGAATTATAAATACTGGTGTAAATATTGGGATAATGCTAATATAAATACATATTGTATCTTAGAGATGTCATTTGACCATTTTTCATTATTTTATTTAATTTTGCTTTTTATACGGCCGCAAAAATTTTGAGGTCGCATAATGGTATGGTGCTGTCGTCGTCGTCATTATTGTCGTTGTCATTGTCGTCTGTAGACACTTATGTTTTTGGTCAATAACTTTAGTTCCAATTGATCGATCCTTACCAAATTTTAACACAATGTACCTTGGCACAAAAGGAAGACTAGGATTGGTTTTTGTTATTGTCGCCCTGCCCGTTTTCAAAAAAAGGGACAAATTGGGTGTTTTCATATATTGGGCTGTAGAATCTTTATTATTTATCAGAATTTGATGGGGTTTCTTTCTCTGTGCTGCTGAGGAAATTTCTGACCTGGGGTTATGTCTACGGATTTCATGTCGGATGTACTGTTCACGAGATAAATGGGCCCAAAAAGGGTGAATCTAAAAAAATTTAATTTCTAAATTTTGTCCAATTTGATGCAGTTTTTTGCAGTTGGTTCCTTATGAGAATTAACGTAGCACATAACCATTCAATTTTTGATACCTTGTTTCCTTATGAGGGCCAAAAGGGGCCAACATTGCAAATGTGCATATCGCCTTTAATTTTTATTTTTTATCGGATTCGATGGGATTTTTTTTCGTTGGATTATTCTTGTTATTAGCTTTCAGTAAAATGTCATCAGATTTGGCGTCTCTCTTTACACCCGAGATATAAGGGGTCAAAGGGGCCAAAACTTTTCAAGATATGTAAAATCTTTATTTTTCATCAGATTTTGATGGGATTTTTTTCTTTAGATTCCTCTTGTTGTAAGCTTTCAGAAGTATGTCGACAAATTTCTTACTGTTTTTGAGTTTTAAGGGGTCAAAGGGCCAAAATCTCAATTTTTCAAAATATGTAAAATCTTTATTTTTTTAAATTGCATTTTGTTGGGAATTTTTTTTCTTTGGATTTGATTTAAGCTGTCAGTAGTATGTCAATAGATTTAGCATAACTCATACAGTTCCTAGCGTTCAGGGATCTAAAGGGCTAATTTTATGTTCCCTAGTTTGTGTCCAGCTAATTACTGTGTCAAGCTACTTATTCTGTCCATCTAGATACGGTGACAAGCTCTTAACTGTGTCCACATTCACTTTAAATTACTCTTGTTCCAATTTTCAGTGGTCAACATGCTGCGGTCGTATCATGCTGCGCTCGGTGTAGCCCTTTATTTTATATCCGACATAGATTTCGAATACCTAGGCTATATGGGACTTGGAATGTCACTTAAGATGCTTTATGCATTATAAACTTTACTGTCTGTTCAGAGTTGATTTAGAGTCTTGATTAATCTCACTGTACTTTATATCCATTTCTCTATTTTACCATGTATTTGTAGGTGTAATTGTTGAGACTTGTGTCATGTGCATTAACTCCATATCCCTTTATTGCTGATTTATATACATGCACATGGATTGTCATATACAGTCCTAGCATGTGGTACTCTCTGAAAACAAGTCTGGAGACACAATCACTCCATTATAACTTTATTACAAGTGAATCACTCAGTACTGTGACAAAAGTTGTTATTTCTGTCAAATTCAGTTTCTTAATTACCAAGGATCAAATATGGAAGGCTTAAAATATGTTGTCCACAGTATAAAGGCATCAACTTTTCTATCTGTCTGTCTTTTCAGCCCAATTTCTTTTTTCATAACAATTCCTTCAGGAAGTTGAGCTTTGATATTTTGAGAGCTCAATGTCTCTATTATTTTATTTAAACTATACTGTGTCCACATGTATGTTACGAATTTCAATCCTGTTTAAATGTTATGGTCACATCTTAGATGGTCACTTAGGTGTTGCCCTTTAATCGTTAATATTTCAGATTTTTTTCTCAGTAAATTTGTCTTAATTTTACCCACTTATTTAGTTTTTACATGTCAATTAAAAGTAAATCACATAACATGACAGTTATCTCTACTAATCTACCTTTTAACAGATATGGAAGCATCAAGTTCAGGAATAGATTCTAATTTGATTGACAAATAAAAATCATAGCAATTTAGAGAAAATGCAAATCGGAGAAAAATCGATAAGCACAAAAAAAGAAACTGGATACCACATTTTAACACAAAAATTAAAACACAAGCAGTACTGACCGCACAAAAACCTGGGTATTATCAGGTGCTCCCATAGATAATTTCGTGATGACATCACAGCTATCATTTGACCAATCACAGATCAGATAAATTCACCGGAAGCCGTGGGGGGGGGTGTTGATTTCTAGATTTTTCATCTCACCTTATGGGAAATAAGTCAACTTTCCATGCTGCTATTTAATTCATTTAAATGCTAAAAGTTTATATAAAGCATCATTTATGCTTAAAATAATGAGAAGAATTCAAAACATTGATTTTACAAAAATAAAATAATTTTGAAAGAATCAGATTTTGTACTCAGGTCATTTCCATACGATTACCATTGATTTCCCAATGTTTCACCTCCTGAAAAAGTCAAAATATCCCGTATGTCCTATATTATCTATAAGGTAAACAAATGTGTGACGTTATCATCTTTTATTTTCCTATATCTATTTTCTACTTCAGCTCTGTGTGATCTGATTCTACATTTGAAATATTACTTATAAGGTCACCAATATAAAGTGATGTTCTGGTATAATGTGATGTTTTATATTTACTGTGAAATGGTAAATTTAAATTGTAACTAAAGAGGTTTATTTTAAGAAGTTCCACAAAACTGTCTCCATTGTGAATGAATGGGATCATTATTATTGAAGAGTCAAAAGATGCACCTTCCAACAACGTTAAAAAAATCAATACTGTTTATTACAATAATGATAATTTTTTGGAGAGTCGCATGTATTCTTTCTACAGTAATGATGTATTATCCATTAGCACCATGGAGACATTGGACTAGATTCTGAAATACGTTTACATGTTTCTTTTTATCCAGAAGAAAATGTATCCAAGGCAACAAATTGCCAGTTACTATTTGTATAAAATCATTTAAAATATACACCACTTTGTAGTATGTAGGATTTAAAAAAAGGTTTGTTGTAGAGCTTTCTTGTTATTGTTTATTAATATGTTTGTTTATACAGATAAAGTAAGATTATCTCAAAGGTTTTCTTTTTACTTAATACATAGTGCCTTTTATTAAAAAAAACAAACTTTAAATCAAGCAGACAAAGGAATTTCTAACAACAGAGTGGCTGGAAAGAGATTGTTCATGTTCTTTCAATGAGAGCCTTAAGTAATTGTTTTTATGCCCTTGTGAATCGAAGATTGGGCGTATATTTTTGGTCTGTCTGTCTTTCTGTTTGTCCACAAAAAACTTAACATTGGGTATATCTTTTGAATTGTAAGTGATAAGGCTTTCATATTTTGCATATGTATTCCTTGTGGCAAGACCTTTCAAACTATACCAGAATTTATGACCTAATGACCTTGACCTTGGCATGAGATGGACTTTTTAGCTCATCTGGCTATGCCAGGGTGAGCTTTTGACATCACTTGGCGTCTGTCATCCGTCCGTCTGTCCGTTCTAAACTTTTCTTCAGAAATCTTTTCCTCTGAAATGTTTCTGCCATATGGCATTCGGCCAGGGGGCTGGTGGGCTGAAGTACGGAGAAGAATGTGGAAATGACGAGAGAAGGCAGACCTAATGGCGTGTCACAGATACTACCTGTAAAAATCTTGCTAAATACTGAACATTATCAAAAATGAGAATAAAACAGACATCATCCTTAGGCTTGCAGAACTTATCTTGACCCTCAACAAAAAGGCAAAATCAGCTGCGGACTTAACTTTACACAAGGGAGCTAGGAACCTGTAAGTAATAAATAATATTTTTTCTAAATTTATAGATATTGCAATTTTTTTTTACCAGAACAAGAGCAGGAGATTTTTGCAGTCTTTCTATTACAAACAATGATTCGTTATACACGTATAAGAAATTGAAAAAGGTATGGTTGCTTAGTAGAATTCCAAAAATAACAGGTGTTCAAGAGTTTCAGGAAATTTACCAAAATTAAAATCAAAGTTTTTTGCAATCTGACTATTGAAAATAATCACTGATAAAATAAGGCACCAAAAAGATATGGTTGCTAGGTAAAATTCAAAAAAGTAATGGGTCTTCGAGAGTTTAAGGAAATATACCAATATAAGAATCATATTTTTGAAGTTTTAAGTAATTTCACTCATTATTCCGCCCTGAGGGCAAATTTCAAAATTCTGAAACCTTCGGCACAGACAACTTTTATGGTGTAACTTATATCCCCTAATAACGAGGTTTCTGCAACTTCAGGTGAAAGAGGAGTTCTAGCTGAATCGTTTTTTTTTTCTCGTTTTTGGACCCCCTAGAGGTCATGCCCTGAGGGGGTCATACGAAAATTCTTACGCCATTTGTGAAGTTGTTACATAATATGTGATTCGAGTCCTGAGCTTCAACTTTCTGGCCCAAACAGCTTTGGAAATTTCTTCGATTATTTGATATCGTGGAAATTAGTTTTGCCCATAATTTGCCTCTATGGCGTTTGATAGAAATTACGAGCCCGTATAGCGCGCTAGTACAGATCATACTCTATTATGTAAATAATATTTTTCTAAATTTAGATATTGAAAGATTCTACAAAAAAATCGATTTTTTTCGGGTTTGTCGGGTCACTCAAGTCAGTAAAAGAACTGCAGCAAGAGGCAGTTATTACAATAATTTTCAACTGGCGATCCGAGCAACATATATCAATAATATAATACACAAAGTTTCAATTCATAAACTATTTGAAATCAATTAGTAAATGACAAACATACATAATTGATGATGATTCAAAAAATAAACTAGTAGATATACAATGTATAACATAAACTAAGTTACATATGACATACCGATGTAGTATACTACTGTGTCAGTGGATGGATACCCTCGGAACTAACAGGTCCAGCAGCAGAGGCATGAACCCAGTGGTAATAAATAACTAAAATCCCGAAGCTACTGTGAATTTAGTTTCTGCATGACTCCTCAATGATGATAAGTGTTAATTCATTGCCTAAGTTTGAACAAACATTTAAACATTAAAACACAGTGACAAAAGCAAGTTCTTTGTTAGCAATAAAATGAGTTCCAATGAAAACCCCTTTTTTATAAAAGTTTTCAACAAATATAAGTGCAAATTTACCTGTAAAAAAATTGCATGACTGTTTTAAACAGCAACACCCCAGTACACAACATGGAATGCACACTAATCATATTTTGGCTCGAATTCATACATGAATCGTTTTCTATATTTTTAATACAAAGCTTTAATTAAAGAAATCAAGATCCCATTTCAATGTTTCGGGACCACCTTTCAAACCCTTGAATGCTAGGTATTTATAAAACATTCGAGGATTTTTCCTAAAAATGTCGTATTTTGCCATTAAAAGAAAGGATTTGAATCCTTTATGTGAGTAAAATTTGAAACTTTGCAAAATTTATCCTGGCACATTCGATGAACAACATTTCAAACCGATTAAATGTCTTTCAAAGTAAATCAAAGTGCAATTAATGTCTGTTAATCGGTAGTTTTAACTCAAATATGCAAAACATTGAGTCTTTCAACAAATTTAAACTCTAGGCAATATCTTCAAACTCTGAATTTGATGAACAAATGATTTCCCTTCAATTGTTTCGTAAACGAGATTGAAACAACGGTGTAGAATACAAAAGGAACAAGGGACGTGAAAATTACAAAAATCAAGATCCAAAGACATGGAATAAACGAAAAGATAGAAAACAAAGATGAAGAACAACAATCAAAGCGTTGTACCATTTGCTTAACCTTACCACGTATTTATAGGGATTTTGTCCCATGTACATTTACTCCGTTTACAACAATGAAATGAGACATCAACAAAGCACTGAAATAAAGACATTCAGGACTATAGTATACTTGTGCTTGAGAGAATTTCTCATATGAATGCATTATCACACTTTCCATTTTTTTAATTTCAAAATGTGATCCGACCACCTGCTTAAATTGCCCACACTTCACTAATTTATAATGCCAAGTGTTCTCACAATCGACTTAATGAGTGCCCTGTGTTTGTCTATATATTGTGATTGTCCACCAGCTAAGGACACTGGTGCTTTTGTCGGGCCACGGATGACTGATTGCAAGAAATCTTTGCCAGTTTCCTTAATGTTTGTTGACAATCCCGTATCCATGGCCAGAATAAACATGGATGTAGCGTTGCTCGTCATCTAGCAATCAATTCCTTTAAACCGGTCCTATGAGGTATGGGCAAAAGCTCATTGTTGAATGCCTCGTGGTGACTTCAAGATGAAGAACAACAAGAAAAGCATTGTTCTATTGCATTTTACCATGTATTTGTAGAGACTTTGTCTCATGTGCATTTACTCCATATCTCTTCATTGCTTATTAAGGAACATATAGTGTGAACAAATAAAACCGGGATTGACAGCAGGTGCTCCAGAAGAGTGAGCATGTCCTGCTCTGCAAGCGACATCCATCACAGTATCCGTGTGTCAATCCTAGGTTTAGTGATCAAACAATTTTGGAGTTTGAAATTTGACCGTCTGATCAAATGTGATGCTGTGAAGAATTTTAAAAGTGGACTGATACATTATGCATTCAAATAATTTGGCAGATATTGTGCTTAGAAATTTAGCCAAAAAGAATTATACTCGACACAGAAGATTTGTGGGCTATAAATATCAAATAACTAAATACCGAAGTCACTGTGAATTTATTTTCTGTTGCGTTTTCATTTGAGCTCATTATATGAAGGGTTTGAATAGTTCCATTTTGATGTTTATTATGAATAACAAAAACAAGAATACAGAATTCATATAGCTCATAGCAGAAAACATAAATTTTAAGTCCAAAAACAAATATAGAGTTGAGAAAGTACGGAAGATAGTTAGTTTTGAACAAAATTTTCATGAGATGTAACTTCCTTTCGCTCAAATGATTGAAAAATATTTAAAAAAATATATAGTAGACAAATTGAGTGGAAAACGTCACGGTTTACTCCATTTAAAGATCAGTCCTACATTTTGCGTTAAGAACAGATTCCTATGACTCCTATGAAAGGTTAAATTCCTGTCCAATCCCGTTTCTCTCCTGGTCTAGTGACTGAAAAATTCGTTTCAACTGATCACACGCACACATACAGGACAGACAGACGTACAGGCAAACAGACATGCAGTTCCAACTGTTGTTTATGTTTGTCTTTTGTATTTTTATTGGTGTTCTACGTGTGCGGTTCCCCGGTGGATAATGACATTTTTTTATTTTGAGTTTGATTTTTCTTCCGTAGTGCGACAGCGTTTTACCAGCAGACTACACTACAAAAGTCAAATTGTCTGAATTTACCAATTTTTGTCTGATT
>MJUU01009997.1:91229-112331 GCA_002080025.1 Modiolus philippinarum | reverse complement strand
AAAATTGACATCATGGGGCCTCTTGTTTGCACCAAGAACAATATCGAAAATCCGAAAGCTTATTGCGCATCTGCAGACTATATGCAGCAATTCTACAACAAAATTAAATTCCTAAATCCAAAAATGTAGGAGGAGTTTGAGTCACAAGAAAAGTGTGACGGACGGACGGACGGACGGACGGACAGACGGACGGACGGACGGAGGGTATAACATTATCCCCGAACTTTCTTCGAAAGTGCGGGGATAAAAAAAATCGAATACAATATGTTGATTTTGCATTTTGAGGTTCAGCTTAAGGTGTACTGTTAGCATGAATACTACACCATAATACACAGCTTAACTATATATTTTAACATAAATGACACTCTTTTGTACACACAGGAAAAATGTATGTTTAGAAATTAGTTAATTTTTCCTGAATTTATTTTAAAGAGTTATTTTTTTCCTGAAATTATGTTGAAATGAAGTGTTTTCACTTGATTTATTTTTAACGGTGATGTAATTTTGCTAAATTTTAAAAATGTGTAGAATTGCAATATGTCCTTTGAAAAATTGTTTATAGACTGTACATTAATTTTTCAGGGGCTAAGTTAGCATTAGATTTAGTAAACAGAAATCCAAACATACTACCAAACCATGACTTGCAGATGGTTGTAGTAGATTCTCAGTGTCAGCCTGGTATAGCTTTAAAGGAATTTATCAGATATGTGGGAAAACGTTCAGCCATACCCATAGCAGGGGTTCTAGGTAGGTATACTTAAATTCAGTGCTAGACTGGTATAGCTTTAAAAGAATTCATCAGATATGTGGGAAAACGTTCAGCCATACCTATAGCAGGGGTTCTAGATAGGTATACTTAAATTCAGTGCTAGACTGGTATAGCTTTAAAAGAATTCATCAGATATGTGGGAAAACGTTCAGCCATACCCATAGCAGGGGTTCTAGGTAGGTATTCTTAAATTCAGTGCTAGACTGGTATAGCTTTAAAAGAATTCATCAGATATGTGGGAAAACGTTCAGCCATACCCATAGCAGGGGTTCTAGGTAGGTATACTTAAATTCAGTGCTAGACTGGTATAGCTTTAAAAGAATTTATCAGATATGTGGGAAAACGTTCAGCCATACCAATAGCAGGGGTTCTAGGTAGGTAAACAGTCAAACTTTAATGGTTCGGACATCAAAGGGATCAATGAAAACAGTTCAAGCTAGAGGGTGTTCCAAGCTTTTGAGGTCGAACTGTTTTTAAATTCAAACAAAGGGTCCAGAAAAAAGGGTAAGAGGCATCCATGGTGTTCAGGCCATCAAAGTTCAACTGTACTTTAGTGTCAGCCTGGTATAGCTTTACAAGAATTCATAGCAAGGGTACTAGGTGGGAATACTTAAAGTCTGTTATATTTACAAACAGAATTGGATATATTGACTTGCAACATAACACACACAGTTGGCAAAAAATACCGATGTTTTTAGATAATTATTTTTACATAGGTCCAGTAAAATATTCTAAGACACTGGCAAGCAAGAATATCTTTTCGTGAACTATGCAAAATGTGCATTTGATTTATATTAATAATTTATGTTGAGGTTTAATCAAAATGAATGTTTATTTTCCATAGGTCCAGCATGTTCAGATGAAACAGAACCTATAGCTTCACTGTCTCGTCACTTTAATATGTTGACTATCAGCTATGGTGCTGAAGCCTCATCTTTATCAGACAGAGTTAACTACCCTTATTTCTTCCGTACTATTCCTGAAGTTAGCCATCATAAGTAAGTAACCTTTGATAGTAGACAATCATAATGCATAGTAATATTTGCAGCAGTGCTGCCATTTAAAAAAATTGCTATGTCAAAAAAAGGTAGGGATACAAAATGCTACATAAGTAATACGAGGGATTTAAATTGTATTTTAAACTGTTTTACTCTTTAGAATTTTGAAAACTTTTCAGCTCAAACAATTATACATTTAATAAGCATGAAATGCTTTACTTTCTGGGGTGATGGGTATAGACGAGACACTTACCCTGTTGAAGCATGTGGATACATTGTATATGTAGAGAGGATCATGCTTTTTCTGGTCATTAAGAGCCACATTGATGCAATTTTATCATTAATTTTGATTATTGAAAAAAAAAAAATCCTGTGATACAATAACAATTCAATTAACTCATGCACTGTTCCATTACTGTGAATTATATGATAATGAGTTACAAATACAAAATGTACAGTACTAAAGTATGACAAATTACCCTTTGTAGAATTAGAATTAGCTTTTTTCCTTTACCGTAAGTGGAGACATATTAACAAATATAATCATATAACATGACTAAATGTNAAATTTGAACTCTGATATTTATTTCATCCTTGAAAATATTATATCAAAATGACTTGTTTTGAATAATATACAATGTACTACATTCTCATGTGAAAATGAATATTACACTGTGTGTAATTGTTTTATTATTGTATTTTTAGTTCACTTCAATGAAGTTGAGGGGGACTATTGGAGTACCCCCCGCATCCTCGTCCATGCCCGCATTTGGGTATATATCTTGGTAACTATGCAGGGTAGGGTCATCAAACTTTGCATGCAGGTGCATCTTGGGCTATCTCACAGCCTCAAAGAAAATTAGGTCTGACATATATTTTCTGCTTGAGTGGCTTTTATTTAAATTTACATCAAGTTTATATCTCAGTAACTATTCATAGTATGATCATCTAACTGTGCATGTGCATGCATCTCTTATGGTAGGTCAGCATCCAGGCAAAATTAGGTCACTTTGACCTACATTTTCCGCTTGAGTGACTTACATTCAAGTTTAAGTCTGAGTTCAGATCTCGGTCACTATACATGGTAGGATCATCTAACCTTGCACAGGCATGCATCTCTGATGGTAGGTCAGCATCCTGGCAAAATTAGGTCACTTTGACCTATATTTTCCACTTGAATAACTTACATTCAAGTTTATGTCTTGAGTTCAGATCTCAGTCACTGTACATGGTAGGATCTTGTAACCTTGCATATGCATGCATCTCTGATGGTAGGTCAGCATCCAGGCAAAATTAGATCACTTTGACCTACATTTTCCACTTGAGTCACTTACATTTGAGTTTACATCCGAGTTTATATCTCAGTCACTGTACATGGTATGATCATCTAACCTTGCACATGCATGCATCCCTGATGGTAGGTCAGCATCCAGGCAAAGTTAGGTCACTTTGACTTACATTTTCCACTTGACTGAGTTACATTCAAGTTAAGGGAGGAGTTCAGATCTCGGTCACTGTACATGCTAGGATCATCTAACGTTGCACATGCATGCATCTCTGATGGTGAGTCGGCATCCAGGCAAAATTAGGTCACTTTGACCTATATTTTCCGCTTGACTGACTTACATTCAAGTTTACTTCCGAGTTGATATCTCCGTCACTGTACATGGTATGATCATCTAACCTTGCACATGCATGCATCTCTGATGGTAGCTCAGCATTCAGACAAAAATAGGTCACTTTAACCTACATTTTACGCATTAATGACTTACATTAATGTATACATCCGAGTTCATAGCTCAGTAAATGTACATTGTTGGTTCAGGTAACCTTGCATATGCATGCAATTTTGATAGTATGTCTGCATCCAGGCAAAATTTGGTTGCTGTGACAACGTGCCATAACGATGCGAACTTTGTAATTGTTGATTACGTATGTTTTATTGTATTTTTTGTTTGAATCTGAAACATAAATATAACTCTATTTTATTTTCAGATATGTGTATGAGAAGTTTTTTCATGCTATGAACTGGAATCAGCTGGGAGCATTATCTGAAGGAGGACAAGAATTACCTGAGTACCATTTAATGCTTCAGGAATACCTCCAACAGAGAGGGGTATCAGTTATTGTCAAACACAATATTCAGGGAACACTCCAAAATCCGGATGTATCTGAGGTATATTGAACTAATAATTGTTGCAATAAATTTTTGTTTATTACAGGATTTCAAAATCTGCCAACTTTAAATAAGAAACAAAAAAAAATTACAAGTTTGGTACTTTCTTGCCCAACATGTGACATAAACTACCTCTTAAAGGTAGAAAGACATAATTTAGAGAAAATGTTAATATTATGGTATGCATTAAAGACTGAAAATTGCATATTATTTTACCCCCACAAACAAAGTTTTGTTTGTGGGGGGTATATAGGAATCACCCTATCTGTCTGTCTGTCAGTCGGTCCGACTGTCCACACCTCTCACAAGCGCAACTCCCCTTAAACCCCTTGAAGGATTTTGATGAAACTTTACACAAAGGAAGGACACTATATGGAGATGTGCATGAAGGAATATAATTATTGGCCAAAACCAGGAAGGGGAGATAATTCGACTTTTGACTTTTCGCTGATTCCCTATGTGTGAGTTACCTCATTAACGCAACTCCTCTTCAACCAATTGAAGGATGTTGATGAAACTTTACACCAAGGAAGAACACTAAATTGAGATGTGCATGAAGGAAAATAATTATTGTTGGAAACAATGAAGGGGAGATAATTTGACTTTGACTTTTTTGTTGATTCCCTATGTATGGGTTACCTCGTAAGCACCACTCCTCGTGAAACACTTGAAGGATTTTGATGAAATTTTAGATAAAGGAAGAACACTATATGTAGATGTGCATGAAGGAATATGATTTTTGTTTGAAATGAGGAAGGGGAGATAATTTAACTTTGAATTTTCAATGATTCCACATGTATAGGTTACCTCGTAAGCACAACTCCTCTTAAACCACTGGAAGGACTAATGATGAGACTTTACCCAAAGAAAGAACACTATATGGAGATGTGCATGAAGGAATTTAATTATTGTACGAAACTAGGAAGGGGGGATAATTTGACTGATTTTCTTTGATCCCTTCTGTAATTGTCTTTATTTTCCCAAGAAATAATTTAAAGCATAGATATTGTGAAATCAAACTGTTGGAGAGACACACCTTTTTCATTCTAATCCTCTTGAAAAAATGTTTTCAATGTGTTGTAATGAAATTTCTCTAATGCTTATGATTTTGTTTAAAATGTCAAATAGGCTGAAAAAGGGGAATTTTATATTTGTCTGATTTAGACAGAGTATTTTCATTGGAACACATGCGAAAAGTTCTTTATTGAAGATTATATCATTTTGTCCATACTTGTATTGTATCCACACTTGTACTGTGTCCACACCTGTATTGTGTCCTCACCAACTTAAATTTGAACTTACCATATCGATTCAGGGTTTCAGTGAGCAGGGAAGTATTTGGCTGCCATTCCGGGACAGCTCTTGTTATCATGATAGTCTTATAGACATTAGTCAAATATGCAATCCTTTTACAAAGGAATAAAGATGCTTTCTGCTTAAAAACAACTATGGAATAAAAGATGGATGAAATTTGATTGAAGTTTATGAATATGCAGCTTTTTGCCTTGCACCAAATATAAAAACAAACAATCTGAATTAGAATTCCAATTTCAACATTTACAAGTTGGATTGTGATTTTTTCCTAGATATTTGCTGATTTGAGATCAAAGAATGTAAAAATAATCATAGCAGATTTTTACATGCCAGCAGCTAGAGCAGTCATGTGTGAAGCTTACAGACAGGTAAGATATTTGAGATATGTTAAAAACTGTTGAATAAGAAAAGTGAAAGATTTTTAGTAAATATTGTGTCAGAAAGTTGAATATTTATAAATTCACACTTAAATAATAAAGAGCTGTGTATCTATTTCTGCAGCTTGTTTCTGGACAACAGATCGAATTCTAATATCCACTTATTAGGATATGAACATTTGAATTTCTTTGACTGTAAAGTAGCAAAAATGTTGGTACATTGAAAGTTTTCTGTGTCTCAAATGATATTAAGAAAGTTTAAAAACAATGTGAGAAATACCGTGGTCATTGTTTGTTAAATTTTTTTACAGAGAATGACAAGTCGTGAAGGATATGTGTGGTTTTTACCGTCTTGGTATCCCAATGATTGGTGGGATGTTGACTATTACAACAGTTCACCTGATCCTAAGGAGTCTCGTACACAGGAGTATGTTCCGTGTTCTACAGAGATGATGAAATATGCCATTGACGGTTATTTTGTTTTATCGAAGACATTTTCTGATTCTGACAACACATTGATAGTTGGCAATATATCTGTAGGACAGTATAAGAAAATGTATGCCAGACGTGTTGGAGAAGCAGTGAGTCTTATTTAAAGCATATGTTGTTTGTTAGACTATGACATTCAAGTCATGTTTACCTTTGACCTTGAATATGAATTTAAAGTTTTCGAGGTTTTTTTCATGCATATGGATATTAATTATTGAAACAGCACTTAAATGAAAAAAAAATACTCTGAGAAGATTGAGAATCATTTAAAGTATGAAATACATTACATTTTGGCATAACTAATGATCTATGGTTATTTTAACTTTAACAATTTAGATGGAATTTTTGATTTTTAAAGAAAAAGGTATTTACTGCAACATTTAGGCTATATTTCATAAGATCATGTGCATTATTTTAGAATACTGGGATTTTTTCTTCAAAGTTATGCAGCAAATTTTGGCTTTTATTACCAGATGTTCAGAAAAAAAATTAGTTGATTAATCATGTTCACAAAAATTAAAAATTGAGGAATAATTTTATTTTACAGAGAGTTGCTGGGACTGCCTTTGCTAGCTATGTTTATGATGCTGTATGGGTGTATGCCTTTGCACTAGATAAACTGTTCAGGAATGAACCAGGAGCCTTAGAACTTATCCATTCTAAATCTACAGCCATGTAAGTAACTAGGATGTAATAGTTTGCTTAAGTAACTGGGTCACAGTTGTTTTTCTCATTCAGAATCTACAGCCATATGAGTTGCTGGTTCACAATTGTTTACTTTAGAATTTCCTCTACTTATGTTTAGTTTCCAGTTTCTTTGTAAATATAGACAATAAAATAAATGCAAAAAATTTTCAATTATAGGTTTAAATTTAGTCTTGGAAACAGGCATAAAATACTGTGAAAGTACTATGATAATATCGTTTGGCAATTCCAATTTTTGTGGATTTCTCGGTTTGCTCAAACCATTTAAGGTCCCAACTAAATACATTTTTCCCAAGAGATGTAATTCATAGAATTTGAAACGACAAATTTAAGTTCCCATGAAATAGTGATATTTATGAAACCACGAAAATTGATGTCCAAATATAAAAGTACTTCCAAAGTGTAGAGATTTATAGACAAGTACTTTAGGGCTATTCCATTAAAAAGGATGTACCAGGGTCGGAAGGCAGAAAATGAAAATTCTTGTGGGTTCTTGTTGATTTTGTATCTTATTGCTTTACTCATATTTGTCCATTACCCTTGGTTGTGGAGGTATTTGAAAATTGCCTTCCGACCCTGGTACATGCATTTTAATGGAATAGCCCTTAATATCTTTCATTAAACTATTCTTAAGTAAACTTAGAGAAAAGAAAAACAATTGTATTTGCCAATAAATATAATATTTAGACATAAAACTAGATAATTCTGATTCTATTTCATTAACTTATACAATTATTAATTGTATGATTCTGTTATGTAAAGGAAATTGGTGGAATATGTTAACCAAACAGATTTCCATGGTGTTTCTGGTCATATTAAATTTGATGGAAGTGACAGACCTGGATCAATCCATATTCTCCAACATTTCCACAATGGAAGTCGACTTGTCGGACAGTTTGTTCCCAGCAAAGTTGGAGGACATATTGTCATTGATGAATCTAAAATTAACTGGTTAACAAATCATGGTGTTAGGCCTGATGATGGTCATATTGGTAAGTTAAAAAACTTTCAACTGAAGTATAGATCCACGAGATATATGGACAAATATGCTAAAAATATATCTAACCAAATCAAATCAATTTTAGTGAAGACACAGAGAACATAAAGGAGTAATGTTAGCTTAGTTTGTAAATTTTAGGAATATAGAGGAGAAGAATTAAGTATTTATAAAAAGTTTAAAAGTTAAATGTAAATCCAAATTATCTTTATTGAATACTGAGAAAAATTAATGTTAAGATTTATAATGAGTAAAAATGACTTACATAATAATGAATTGTATATTTTCCAGATCCAGAAGAGTGTGTGATAGAAAGTCTACGTCAGGTGTTTGGTGTGACTTGTGAAATGGCCATTATAATAGCTAATGTGATTGGTTTTGGTATTTTTCTCATTTTGGTTGTGTTGGTGCTAGTCTTTATAAAATACAGGTACATAATTTAAACAGTTGATAATTATAAAGCAAAATATAAAGACTTTTTTTATTGTTATGATATATTCCTTTTTACCTGAATTATTGTTGTCTTGGCATTTCTAATTATTTTACATTTAATGTTTTGTAATTTAGAATTTGAATGAAAAAAAAAGTTCTGAAGGCATTTTTGTCTCGCCCACGACGAAAGGTGTGAAAGGCGAGACATATGCCTACAAAGTATGATGGCGGGGACAGCAGTTGCAGCGGCGTAAATTTTCATGTTTGGTTTTTGTGATTAGTTCATTTTCTCAGTAACTGTAAGTGGTAGGTCAATGATATTTTGAATGTAGGTTGGTCTTGAAGAGTACATTACAGTCTGCTATATGGTTTTTGTCTGTGATTTCAATTTCATGTTCCAGTGAGCATGTTATGCTTCTTAGCATCTTAGCATCTGTTAGTGATAGGTCAATGATATTTGGTATGTGGGTTTGTCTTGGTAGTGCATGACAGTCTGCCATATGACTTATATCTGTGACCTCAATTTCACGGTCCATTGATCATGTTAAGTTTCCCAGTATCCATTAGTGGTAGGTCAATGATATTTGGTATTCGGGTTGGTCTTGAATAGTACATGACAGTCTGCCATAAGACTTATGTCTTTGACCTCAATTTTACTGTCCAGTGGTCATATTAAGTTTCCCAGTATATATTAATGTAAGGTCAATATTTTGGTAAGTGGGTTTGTCTTAGATGGAACATGACAGCCTGCTATTTGACTTTACCTTGACCTCATTTTCAGGGTCTAGTAAACATGTTTGGTTTTTCAGTATCTACTAGTGGTAGGTCACTAAGATTTGGCATTTTGGTATGGGTGGTAAATTTTTGTATTTTAGTTTAATTGTAAATTCAATATTTAATTCATATATTTTATATTATTTGTTTTAGATTGTTAAGACAAAACAAAATCACTTTGATTCAAGTGTTTATGTTTTTACTATAGATATGATGCCAAAATGAGAAAAACACATGAAAGAATGAAAGAATTGGGACTACTTTCTTCTGACTTTTCACAATGTTTATCTCTGGATGAATGGGAAATGCCTCGAGATAAAGTAGTCCTTAACAGAAAGCTAGGAGAAGGTGCATTTGGAACGGTATTTGGTGGGGAAGCTTTCCTTGATGGCCAGTCTTGGGTTGCTGTAGCAGTAAAAGCATTAAAAATAGGTGCCAGAGTTGATGAAAAGGTTAGTATCTGTTCAGTAAGTTATTCATGTCAACAGGCAGTAACAAAATATGAGAATGAGAACTTATGCAGGATTTAAATTATCTATTATTTTGTGCATAAAATGCTGTGTATTCACCTTTTGACAAAATTTCAAGAAAAACTTGATATGGTCTTTTTGTGTTAGACTTAGGTAAATTTATTTATTTGCCTAAATCATTTTTTCTTGGACAAACAATTAGTATTTTCATAAAAATTTATAAAACTTCCAATAAATTCAGGTTGTAGTAATAGTTTGTAGTCCTTAGAATTAGAATGGTGAACCAGATTGAACTTGAATCACAAACTATCACCGCAGAAAAGTTGATGTTTTTGGTATTTTCACAATTGCAGATATCGGTTTTTAATTAAATGCTATGTTAGTTTTTCTGAGAGATTAAAGGGAGATAATTTGAAGTTCATGAAAGTAAATATCACATAACTCTTGCTATTCCCTCAGTATTGGAAATACATTTTTTGTTGGAATTCTTAATATAATGACCTTATGATACATGTAGTCTATTGTAGGTTTTTATGAAGGACTTAAAACCTTTGTTGGTAATATTTCAGATTGATTTCCTCAGTGAAGCAGACATTATGAAGAGATTTAAACATCCCAACATTGTACAGTTACTTGGTGTCTGTACTAGAGGAGAACCTGTGTATGCTGTTATGGAGTATCATTTGCATGGTCAGTTACTTAATGTAAAATTAATTTTATGGAGTATCATTTGCATGGTCAGTTACTTAATGTAAAATTAATTAACTTAGTATCCCTAAAATAGCAAAAATCTGTATAATTTACAATTTTCCTTTTAATTTTAGGTTTCAGGCAAACCAAGCCTTCAAACCTCCAACACTTGCAAAAAAAAAATAAGAATGAAAAAAAGAACATGACTGTAAATTTTAGTATTGAAATGAGACAAGAAATCGTCAGTGGTTTTGGTATTGTTTGTGTTGTTGACAATAGTTTTAGTTTTATACTAAAGTAGTTTTGTGATATTAAAAGATGTTTTTCTTCTTTATTGTCCATGGTATTTGAAGAGTATTTGCTCTTTAGCTCCATTGTATGATATACAGTGATGAAAACATTTTATATTTACATTTGGATTGGGCAATTATTTGACTCTGTTTAGTACAAGCTGACCAATGGGTAAATTAGTTCATGTTGGATTATACACACATTGAAAATGTTGCATAAATTAGATGATTTAAAGTAATTCATTTCATAAGTAAAGCTATATTACCATGACCATTAACAGTTGAAATTTACGATTATTAGGTGACTTAAAGACTTATCTGTTATCCAGAAGGAATTTAGTAGGCAGTGACTGTAAAGAAGCAGGTGATATAAGTCCAGCCAGACTTACACAGATGGCATTAGATATAGCTAGTGGTCTGAAGTATATGCATGATCTCAAATATGTACACAGGTAAATTTCATTGTTACATATTTTATTGCATTATGGGTAAAATAAACAACAAAATATTTTGATTGTCCCAATGTTTATATTAGAATAAATAAATCGCCTGATTATAGTTTGCCCAACTGTATATATATATACAGTGCACCCTCGTTATATAGCCACCTTTGGGACCATGAAAAATTTTGGCGATAAGTGAGGGTGGCGATAAATTGAGGGAATATATTACATAGAATCTATGCAACTTGTGAAAAATGTACCTTGAAAATGGTTGGCGGTAAGTGGAGGGACTGCCGTTGAAGAGGGGTGATATCACGAGGGAGCACTGTAGTATATCATTCCGGATCGAGTGGATTACAATATTTCTCCAGTTCGAGATAGTTAACAAGTGGATTACAATATTTCTCCAGTTCGAGATAGTTAAATTTGTGATTTTCAACATGCAAGCTTTAGCGAGTATGTTGAAAACAGAAATTTAACTATCGAGAATGGAGAAATATCGTAATCCATGAGCAAACGGAAGGATATATTGTTTCTCCAATGACCTTAATTGTGTTTTAGGTCACGGTTGTTTCAAAAAAATTGTTGGTGCTGTCTGAAAGCATAGTAACGATGACGTAACAATAGACTTTATGAATGAAATGAAATGTTATGGGAAACATCACGCAGAAATTTAACCAATGTGTGGATTAAAAATAATTTGTATTTTTAATCAACCAGGTTAACATGCTTAGAATTGGAGAAAATACAATTCAAGTTTTTCTCTTCATAATAAACCCGGCACCTGAATAGGTTTTCAGGGGCTCCGGCTACAGAGCTGCTGGGCGCATCCCCAGTTGGTGGATAGGGGAATGCCTTGTCTACGCAGGATTGTGGGGTCATAATACAGAAAGCTTGACCGCGAACCATTGTAGCCAAACATTTTGGAGAAACGCCACGCTCCATGCAGTATAAAGACCCCTTCTATATTGTCTAAAAAGAGCAGAGTCACAGGGATTCATATAGAAAGCTAAATTTCCTGCCCCTACCCATTCCTCCCCTTTTCCAGTGGCAATCAAAACTCGTTGTCCTGGTTGTCCCTTCTACCTTTGTTTCTTTCTTCTCTTACTTACATACTTTTTTGAATTGATTAACTTGTTCTTGTCCTGATATAGCAGAAATATTGCTCACTGGATGTTAACTCTAACTAATCAATCAATCAATCTTCATAATACAAAATAATAGTTTGCCAGTTTAGCTACAGTTGTTTATTGAATAACATTATGTACATGTAGAAACTTGAACTGAAAATGCATTGAACCTTTTGTTAACATGTTAAGTTTTTGTCTTGAATAGATTTTACTCCATCAGGGCATACTGGGAAAAAAAATGTATCCAGAAGGCAGAACACTAAGGAATTGAAATGTTGGTGGTGATAAAATTGCTAAACACTGTACATATGCATCTTGATTTTAGTCTGTTGGTGGTACTCCTAAACTTCATGAGTGTTCTGTCCCCAGGAGATATATTTTACTGGAATAGGCTGGTCATGTAATGAGGATAATTTGAAATAAATTGTTAACAGACCTTAACACAATAAAAGTACAGCTATAATTTTTGGCTGGAATTGATTTGCTACATGCATCACAACACTAAAATTTGGATGTCGCATTTTGTGTTTGATTGCTCTTGATGGGAATTACATGTTTCCTCTTATGTATGCCAAAATATAGCCCCACTTAGGATCTATCACAGTTGGGGAGGGGGGATGCCGGGATGGGCCATTTTTAACTTCTGGAAATCGGGATGCCCCCTTTTTAAGGCCAGGAATTCGGGATGAAAGTGCCATCGGGTCAGGGGAAAGGAGTGTTTTTAGACCAGGGAATCAATATTTTATAATGAAATTTAATGGGATTGGCAAAAATTGGTTTCTTAAATTAATCTTTCGGGATAGGAACTTTTCGCAAAAAAATGTCCGGGATTTCGGGATTTGCTCATCTTAATGACAGGAAATCGGGATTAGACCCCCTTCCCCCAACAGTTGTTTGTTTGTCTAACTGAATTCAGTATTACATAAATAAAGTATGATGAGAGATTTTGTTATGTTTTTAAAAATTCAGGGATCTTTGTACTTGTTATTTCTTTAATTTTAGGGACTTGGCATGTAGGAATTGTTTGGTTCATTCAAACTTAACAGTAAAGATAGGAGATTTTGGAATGACTCGACCAGTTATAGAGTCAGATTATTACAGATTTACTAAAAAGGGTATTGTATAGTTTTGCATATTTAAGTTTCTTCAAAATCATCCATTTTTTTTCTTGCTTTCTATGTTTCCTTACTTAGAGAGAACCATAAATCCTAAATTGTTTGAACAAGCAGTAAAAAACTATATGGCATGAGTATTGTACTGACATTTGGAAGACTCCAAACTGTTAATTCCTACAGATTCCATCAGGCACTATCTATAGATATAAGTGTGGCAGCACCACTTCTTTTATTCCTAATATAAGCAGTAAAAAACTATTTTACCATACCAAATACAACAAGTAGAATTGTACTCATTATGAAAATTTTAGCATGAACTGCCATATGAAATGAAATAACTGCCATATGAAATGAAATCTCTTGACATACATTTAAACATGACAGATCAAGAGTGTTAAAATGATGGAAAACAGCTATTGTAAGGGAACTCTTTTGTTAGGGAAATAATCTTGATTTATGTTTATCTAGTCAGATGAAATATATATACAAATCAGAAATTTGTTTTTTTGGAGCAAATTGTCATCTTAATTTTGTATAGAAAATACATACTGATGTATGGTAATTCGTAACATTTTCCAGAAATAAAATATTCTGAAATACCCTACAGATTATGTTTTGTTAAGTGATTCATAATAATTTGTGAACTTTTGTTTCTTTTTGAATTACTAAGGTTAGAGGGCTGAAAGATCTGAAGCACATAAAAATCATCTATTCTATCACAGTCAGATTTTAATGCACTTGATGCAGAAACTTGGTGGTTCCAAAACTGTGATGTGACATTGTTTTATACTACATGCATTCAAAGAGAAAAGGATTTATATATTTCATTTTGAATCCTAGCCACCAAGGTAAAATTAGTAATAAATTTATGACTTTAGGTATGTTACCAGTCAGATGGATGTCGCCAGAAAGTTTATGGGATGGTTTATTTACAACCAAGTCAGACATATGGAGTTATGGTGTGTTGTTGTATGAAATTGTAACTTTTGGTAGTTTTCCATACCAAGGTTTATCCAATAACCAAGTAATAGAATATGTAAAGAATGAAAACAGACTTATACTTCCAGGAAACTGTCCAGAAGAAATGTATGTAGACACTAAAACATACTCTAAAGCATTCTGGTTGGCTTCAGATTATGTCAAGTCATTGATGGAAATCTAATTACTGTGGAAGTACTTTTATTTGTGGACAAAATTTTTTCCTGGTTTTCCTAAATAATCCTATTTCTTGGGTACTTTAGATTGTTGATTTTGAATTCTATGCATTACAATGCATTTCATGGGGAACTTAATTTTGTGCTTTTGGTGAACCACAAAATCCATGAACAATAGTACTTTCACAGTGTATGTACTTATCCAACATCAGTGAATGATATTCATAAATAATGAAGTTGGTCCCAACACTGATGGATTGTTGACTTCATGAAAAGTAATTCATGGCTGCCTTAGGTTTGTCGGAGATTTATGTTCAATTGAGTGGGGGTGGAGTGAGGGCAAGAAAAAAGACAATATAAGCACATTGTAAATCTGAGGGGGAAAAACAGAAAAAAACACTCATAAGTGAACTGCTTACAAACCATTGCTAGAAATGAATTGTATCTATTCCAATATGACATTTAGTGGTCCTAGCAGACCAATAATTATTGTATACAATAAAGCAACAGCCATAACATCCCATTTAGTTGTTATTGATGTCTTTGAGCACCAGACTTTAAATGACATCCTTTTTATGCCCCGCCTACGAAAGTAGGGGGCACATAGTGTTCTGTCCATCCGTCCGTCCGTCCCAAGCCAGGTTAACCCACAGGTTGAAGTTTTTTTATGCCCCCGCGACGATAAGTTTTACCCTTGTCTGTCCGTCCACCTGTCTTCCGTCCGTCCGTCCGTCTGAGGGGGGTACATGGTTTGTCCGCGCAACTCCTCCTACAGTTTTCATGCTAGAAAGTTCTTATTTTGCAGATCATTTGTACATATATTGAAGATGTGCACGTGATAAGGATTTTGATTTTGGTAAATTTTTGTTAAAAATATACATTGTTGAACTTGGTCATTTTTTAGTGATTTTGTGATAGAGGGTACATAGTTTGTCCACGCAACTCCTCCTACAGTTTTGATGCTAGGAAGTTTTTATTTTGCAGATCTTTCGTACCTATATTGAAGATGTGCATGTGGTAAGGATTTTGATTTTGGTGCATTTTTGTCAAAAATATACATTGTTGAACTTAGTCATGTTTGGGGTGATTTTGTAATAGAGGGTACATAGTTTGTCCATGCAACTCCTCCTACAGTTTTGATGGTAGGAAGTTTTTATTTTGCAGATCATTTGTACCTATATTGAAGATGTTTAAGTGGTAAGGATTTTCATTTTGGTTAATTTTTGTCAAAAATATACATTGTTGAACTTGGTCATTTTTTAGTGATTTTGTGATAGAGGGTACATAGTTTGTCCGCGCAACTCCTCCTACAGTTTTGATGCTAGGAAGTTTTTATTTTGCAGATCTTTCGTACCTATATTGAAGATGTGCATTTGGTAAGGATTTTGATTTTGATGCATTTTTGGAAAAAACACACATTGTTGAACTTGGTCATTTATTGGATGAATTATTAATACATGGTACACAGATTGTCCGAACAACTCCTCCTAGAGTTTTTAGGCTAGGAAGCTTTAATTTTGCAGCTCATTTGTACCTATATTGAAGATGTGCATGTGGTATGTATTTTGATTTCTGTTCATTTTTTTTTCTCAAAAATATACATTGCTCAACTTTCAATTTTTTGGTGATTTAGTAATAGAGGGTACATAGTTAATCTGTGCAACCTAGAATAACATGTGTTTAGCGGGGGCATCATATGTGTCTTACAGACACAAATATTACTAAAAAAATCCCAATTTGATTCAACCTTGCACGGGGGCATGTCATCCTCTAGTTTCTGTGAAGGATGTATGCTATTATCATCAAACTTTATATAAATACACATTAGCATCTTATTAAACAAAAATCATTATAAAATATTACCCGGGCAACCAACTTCATGCTTCACTGATCATGGAATAAAAATGTGATAATATGAGGTTTACCTACAGGTTGTAGTTTTTTTTTTCTGTGAATGATGTATGCAATTATCATTAAACTTTATATAAATACACATTGGCATCTAATTAAACAAAAATCATAATAAATTTTTGCCATGGCAACCAACTTCATGCTTCACTGATCACAGGAAAAAAGCATGATAGTATGAGGTTTACCCACAGGTTTACGTTTTTTTTTCTGTGAATGATGTATGCTATTATCTTGAAACTTAATATAAAAACACATTAGTGTCTAATTAAATAAATTTCATGATAAAAATTCATCCATGCTACCAACTTCATGCTTCAATGATAATGGAAGAAGGGGGGATAGTATGAGGTTTTCCCTCAGGTTGAAGCTTTTTTATATGTGAAGGATGTATGCTATTATTATTAATCTTTAAAAAAATGCATATTAGCATCTAATTAAACAAAATTCATAATAAAAATTTATCCATGCTACTAACTTCATGCTTCAATGATCATGGAGAAAAGGGGGGTAGTAAGAGGTTTACTCTCAGGTTAAAGTTTTTTTTTGTGTGAAGGATGTATGCTTTTATCATGATACTTTATACAGATATACATTGGGATATAAGTAAACAAAATATTAAAAATAATTAACAATACAATCAACCTCATGCTTCACTGATCATGGAAAAAGGGGGGATATACATTGTTCAAAATAGCTGTGAGGCCGGGCATTGTGTCCATTAGACACATTTTCTTGTTTAGCATTAAGACTGTGTGACATCTCTCTTACTTATGTTATTGAATATAAATGTGGCTAGTTGTCATGATAACCATTGCTGCTTGATTGGACCCATATTTGAACAGCAGGTTAAAGAATTACATTTGTGTTATCCTTTGAATGCATTCTGAAATATTTCATTTATATTTATCGGTTTGAGAAAAATAATAAATCCCTTTCGAATTGTAAATAATTTGTAAATTTTATGCCAATTATATACTGAGTAAATTACACTTCTTAACAGCAAAGTTTTATCTTTACAGATATAGATTTATATATAGCTGCTTGGCATATGAACCCACGGATCGTCTGGAAATGAAGGATATAATCAAAGTGTTGACTACTAATGCATCCTTCCTGGAACCTTGTTTGGATGCACCAACAAACAGTGTATACGTCGCTGATGATCTCGATCCAATGGAATTTAAATCCACATCATGTCATGGTACAATAACCAAATCACATTCCACAAATTTTTTACAGTTTTTTAATCTTAATCGTCTGTCTCAAAATTCTCAGGACGCTAAACGTCTAAGTGGTTGCAGTCAAACTGTGAAGTTACTAACACCTACAAAGACAATGGTAAAACCATTCTGTTCCAATCCTCAGGGACGACAGAGGAGCAATAGTATTGGGACACCAGAGGCTTTCCACAAAGACAAATATAGTGATCATTATGAAGTCCCAGAAGATAGTCCACATGGATCCATATCAAACAAATCCCATCGCCATTCACATGAAATCCCATCTTCTTTTTCACAATGTCTTCCTTTGTTAACATCGAGTGAGAAAGGTGACAGAGTTGATGAAACAAGTGATTATTTTAGTGATAACTCAAAAGAGCTCTGTCAAAATTTAACGTTTGAAATGTGTCAAACCATTACTTCTGTGTGATCTCGTACTGCATATACAACATCTATATCTAGACTGGCTAGAGGATTTTGTTTTCAATGCTTTTGTTGTCATGCAGTAGCATTATCAAGCACATCAAGATCTAGACTAAGGGATTAATTTTAAATCGTGCAGTTGTAATGAAAAAGACATAGTATTTTCATTTTCTTTCCACTTTAAACAAGTTTTATAATGATCTAATTTATGTAAAATTTGCCATTATAAAAATGATGAAATGATGAAATGTCATATCAATTTTAAAATTTGTTGAAAAGTGAAATTTCAATATTAAATTCAAATTTAACATGTCATAATACCATGTGGAATTTGTATTTTCTCAATGATTTTTTTTTCAGACAATATATGTTGACACTTGTATCTAGAAAAAAAATTCTAATTATTTCATGTAAATAGATATGTATTTACATATAATCTGAAAGTTAGGGAGGCAAATCATGATATGAAAAACAGACTAAATACAGAACAGAGAAACAGTTAATTCAGGAAAATGTTGGTTCACTTTTTCTAGGTTTAACAATACCGGTAATCTACAGTGAAACCTGTCTAAGCCAAACCCTGACTCAGCCAAAACCCTGTCCAAACCGTACATAATGTGAAGACCCTTTTTATCAAATTTTATGTACATGTAATTTGAAACTATATAAACTGAACACCTTTCTAAACAGAACAAACTCTTCAGTCCCAAAGGGGTTCGGTTTTAGATAGGTTTCAATATTTTTGGTTTGTTTCCATGATTATGTTGTTGATTATTGTTTACTTGTTGACATTTCCCATACATGTACATCCTGGCACAATAAATGGTTTTACAGTTTACTTTACTGCAGTTTTATCCATGCAGTTCAATAGAGATTTTTTTTCTTCGAGAACTAAATGGTACATGCATTCCTAATTGTATTTGAATTGTTCTGGTATATTAATCTGTTTTTTTTTTTTTTTTTTTTATAAAGACGTTGAAAATAGCAAAGAGTTATATATAACTGAGATTAATCTATAGTGTAGAGCATATTGTGATCGACCTATTCTCCTCTGGTATTACCAGTATATGGTTGTTTGATAAATACAGTGTACAATAAAATGGTAACCTTGATGTTGAAATACCAATTTTGTTGTTTGTTAAGTTTATTGTTAGATTTATTTCAAAATACTATTTTTGAATATTAATTTCTATTGTTACAAAGGTATGCACTTACAATGTTTACATGGTATATATTTCTTTAGAAATGACTTCATAAAGTAATGTTCTCAAGAAATATAGTGTCTGTGAATATAGGGAGGTAATTAAACAGAACTGTACTATGATGTGCATAAAACATATTTTTGTCCAAAGAGTGGAAAAATGAAAATGTACTCATGTACTTTGTCATTGTTCATTAGCAGCCAGATAAGCAGCTTCATAGAAAGATCTCATTTCATTTGCCACCTTGCTTAATTAGGGCCCTTGAAACTTGGTCTTGAGCTTGGAAATGATGAGTTGTATTGTGAAGGCGATTTTCAAGTTCATCGGGTATCCACTTCCTGTTTGCCAATACTTTGATTTTTTTCTATGAACAAAATTTTCGTCACAGATTTCTTGGCTTCTACAATAGGGAATGATTTGAAATTTGGTCTGAAGCTTGATAATAATGAGTTGCATTGTGTAAGCAATTTTCAACATTGTCAGGCGTCCACTTCCTGCTTGCCGATACTTTGATTTTTTTACTATTTACAAATTTTTCGTCACAGATTTCTTGGCTTTTGCAATAGGGAATGATTTGAAATTTGGTCTGGAGCTTGGAAATGATAAATTGTATTGTGTAAGCGATTTTCAAGTTCGTCAGGTATCCACTTCCTGTTTGCCGATACTTTGATTTTTTTTCTATGGAAGAAGTTTTCGTCACAGATTTCTTGGCTTCTACAATAGGGAATTATTTGAAATTTGGTCTGAAGCTTGGAAATGATGATTTGTATTGTGTGAGCGACTTTTTGGTTTGTCACTGAACTACTTTCTGTTTTGCTGATACTTTGATTTTTAACTTTAAATGACTTGATATTTAGTCTGAAACTAAGAAATGATATAGTTTGGTAAAACTTCAAGAAATCACTGTATCCAGCAAATTACTGTATCAACACATTAGTGTGTCAAACAGAATTTGAATCCACACTTATCTGATTTTTACTTTTGCCCAGAGCTTCAGGATCGAAATTGCGGGGCCCTTCTGACAACGCCAGTTTCGACATGCTCTAGTTTTTCCTACTTTGCCTTTACTTTCAGTATAAACTTCCCACGACTTGTCCCCAAAAGTTTTCCTAATGCCAAAGCTTGGCTGGAAAAATGGTGTCATTTTATCTAGGTTTCATGTACATTGTACTTCAAACTTTTTTGATGTCATAAAAGGCTTTGTACCAAAATGGATGCAAAAAGAGCAACATGGATGATTGTAAAAAATGCCAATGATGTGATATCCCCATAATGAAAACTCACATTTATTAAATGTTATAAATGAGCATGTGAATTTCCACATTTACAGATGTTACAGACATTGAAATTAAAATTTGATTCTTTATTGCTTTTCATCTTTAAATAGACTAAATTCTCCTATATAATTATAAAGTTTGATGTACGATTCCATTTGCTGGGTCTTTCCTATCAGCATAGTGATATTTAATGTGTTAAACTTACGGTAATATCCACAAACAAAAACTTCCGTAACTCGTTTATTACATCGTGATGTTATGGCTCAGATGAATGTTGAAATCCATATTGTTGACATTTCCTATTTAATTTTGCTGAAACTTTATTTTCCTGTATGCATCGTTTTGTGTATTTTTAGCTCGCCGGGACGAATGTCCGGAGAGCTATTGTCATACCCCCGGCGTCGGCGTCGTCAGCAAAAACTTTAACCTTGCTTGTGAAATGGAGACCTTAAGAGTTGGGATGTAGATATTTAGTGTGTAGCTTCCTTGCAATGAGAGCTTTCTTTTGGCACCATATTTGTAGACATTTTGACCTTGACCTTGCCCCTAGGGCAATATATAAAAAAGTTTAACCTTGCCTCTAGAAGGCAGGCTTTTAGTGGTAGGGTGTTCATATTTGGTATGTGACTTGCTTATGATGAGAGCTTTCTAGCGGTACCATATTTGTAGACATTTTGACCTTGACCTTTCCCTGAGGGCAATTTTTGAAAAACTTTAACCTTGCCTCTAGAAGGTAGGCTTTTAGT
>MJUU01009997.1:66687-90819 GCA_002080025.1 Modiolus philippinarum | reverse complement strand
CCATATTTGTAGACATTTTGACCTTGACCTTGCCCCTAGGGCAATATATAAAAAACTTTAACCTTGCCTCTAGAAGGCAGGCTTTTAGTGGTAGGGTGTTCATATTTGGTATGTGACTTGCTTATGATGAGAGCTTTCTAGTGGTACCATACTTTTAGACATGTTGACTTTGACCTTGCCCTGAGGGCAATTTTTTTTAAAACTTTAACTTTGCTTCTAGAATTAAGATGTTAGTGGTAGGGTGTTCATATTTGTTATGTGACGTTCTTTTGATGAGAGCTTTCTAATGGTACCATATTTATAGACATTTTGACCTTGACCTTGCCCTGACGGCAATTTTTTAAAAACTTCAATTTTGCTTCTAGAATTAAGTTGTTTTGTGATATGGTGTTTATATTTCATATTTGACTTTCTTGTGAAGAAAGCTTTCTTTCGAATTTATTGTGCATTGAGGTTACTGGAATCCCCGGCGAGCTATGTTGTCTTCTGACAACTCTTGTTTATGAATTACTGTACTTAAAATCTACCTACATGTACATGTTTATACATGGACTATGATGGTGTTTTACTTATCTGTGATGATACTATTACAAGTCACAAGAAATCAACAATTTTTTAAAGCCATTTTATATTGCGCAATTTCAGATATTTGTAAAATATTAAAAAGAAATAGAGTATTCTTAGAATCCGTTTGAAATGGACCCACCTTTTTTGTTGTGACTGGGATACCAAAAAGTTTTTGAATGGGTTGTTACAATGACAGTCCTGTATAACTGAAAAAGAGAATGATATGAAAATAATTTGACAGTTTGGCATTGTTTTTCAATTTAGGATAAAAGGATATTTAAGAGAAATCAAAAATGATTTTTCAAAAAAATTGAAATTATGAAACCTAGAAGAGATGTGCAATAAAAGGTGCATTTGTTATGATTTTTGGTTTAGAAAATATTGAAATATAAAAGGCACCTGTAATTTTAGAATTAAGTATGTTTGTGACAAGATGATTTATGAATTAATGTCTTCAAATATGATCATAATGCCCACCCATACAATTTTAGTGTAAGGCTTTCTATTTTCAAAGTCATCTTGTGCCCTTGCGCCCGTTTCATTATGATAGGGCCAATTGGTGGTATTTCTAGAATATTTTCAGTTCCGGTCTATCATTTGATTACTGTTCTGTATATAATTGGCATTTATCTGTTAAAAAAAATGTAAAAATGGATCTTTAAGACAAACATTCTAAGTTTTTGAACAAAGGTGTATTATAGGCGTGAGTATTTTGTGACTAAATAATACCATTCACTGTAAAGTGTACATTCTGTGCTAAAACTACACTTTATGAAAGCAAGAAGTGCCTTTCTATTTTCCATTTTAAATTACAATTTTTGATCAAGTAACTTACTATTTTACAGATTTTTTGTTGTCAAAAGTGGCCAGTACAAAGATGGCAACTTATTATCTAAATCAAAAGTATATTTGAATGCATTATTATGTAATCATTCCATATCATATATACATAGATTCAAAATATTTATTATATACATATAAGTGCTAATTTGATTGGCATGCATCATGTTTTTATATACACATATATTTTATGAAAACATTTATGTGGTTTTTAAATTGTGTTCACATAGTTTTGAATATTGAAATAAAGATATAAAAAACATTATTTATTTGTTTTGCATATTTTGGAGAATGATTTTGGAGAATGATATGCTATACATGAGTAGGTTTGTGAGGTGCCTACCAAGGATTAGTGGTTCTACACCATGGATGTCTCGAACCCTTTGTTCAAATTTAAGCATAGCTCGACCTCAATGGATCTGACACCCCTCTAGCTCGTAACTGTTTCCATTGGTCCCCTGGGAATTTGAGTCATTGAAGTTCTACTGTAGCTGAAAAGCTAATGAAAATGGCATTAAATCCCATGCAACAAAACATTTGCTGCAAAAGTGTTAAAAATATCCCAATTTCTGTTTTCATATACTCACACAAAGTTTAAGGGTATATAGGAATCGCCCTGTCTATCTGTCAATCTGTCCACACTCCTCCTTAACCACTGAAGGGATCATCATTAAACTTTACACAAAGGATAAACACTTCATACAGATGTACATGAAGAGAATATTATTATGTCTGACACAATGAAGGGGAGATAATTTGACTGAGTTTCCATAGATTGCAAGTGCAACTCCTCTAAACTACTAGAATTTTCATGAAATTTTACATGCACACTAAGGAACTAAAAGATACATGTATTCATGAAGGAATATAGGTATTGTTCTAAACCACAAAGGGGAGATAATTTGACTTCATTGATTCCTTTGGCAAAAATAACCTCATAATCACAATACCACTTAAACTGCTTGATGAAACTTTACACAAATGAAGGACTCTATATGCATGAAAGAATTATAATATTGTCAGACAACACAGAGGGAAATAATTTGACTTCATTTGATGAGTGCAGGAGGTATCCTTTTGTTGCTTTGCCACATTCATCTCAAGTTATTTTGTAGCCACAATAGTCTTTAGGCGGCCTTTCAATTAAGTCTGCTCCTCATCCAAGATGGCTGACAGAGGGCAACATAGTTTAAAATTTGGAGCTAATAGTTAAAATCATTCAAAGATCTTCTCTAAAACCACATGGCCATTTAAAAGCAAACCTAAGCACAATTGGTCCTTAGATGGTCCCCTTCAAAAATGGTGACCAGTGGATCTGCATCACATCCAAAATGGCTGCCAACAGGGAACATGAGTTCAACATGTGACCATATAACATCAAGGTCTGTTAACATACTTGAAAATGAGACCTTTCAATGATTGAGGTTATTTGAGCTGTCTATGTCAGCCATGTACCAGGTGATCGATAAGGCTTTTGAGAGCCTCTTTAATACATTATTCCTTTGAAGTTTGGTAAAATTTGCTCCAGTAGACTCAAAATTTGCCCCAGTAGACTCAAAATTTGCTCCAGTAGACTCCGAGGAGATGTTAAAAATGTGAAAATCTTAACATGATGAACAAATGATGGGCAGAAGACAAGTTATGGCAATAGTTCACTTTCCTTTAAAGTATAAGTCCCATTAAAAACTTGTAGAACTTTTTAAAATTAAAACTAGCAGATTCCAGGGCTAAATTACCCAAAATCATTCAGCCAGGAAGAAATTTAAGCTAAATTTTTAACTGGTATAGAGACAATCATACACCAAATATCAAATCAATATAAACAGCATTGGCAAAGAAAAAAACTAAAATTGTTATTTTTCAAAAATTTACAAAGTCTAAGTCAAACTCTTCACAAAGCAAAGTCATCTGAAGAGAAGTATACATACCAACTAAGTAGATGCTTTGCAAAGAAATCCTACAAAAAATAAGTTATCAGATAGATGGTATGAACAAATAAAGGGATATTGACTAAATGTTCATTGGATAAAATACCTATTAATACATGGTAATATTAAGCAAATGGATAACAGTTTCATTGTTGTTCTTCATCTTGAAGTCACCATGAGGCCTTCAACAAACAGCAAACACTCCTAACTCAAAGCAAGTTCAAGACGGCCCTAGCACCGTTTGAGCGAAAATTCACTTGCTAACTGTAGAACAACGCTACATCCATATCTCCTTTTTTTATTGATGCGGGGTCATCAACAAGCATAAAATAAATCTGTCAAAGTACTCTACAAATACTGTCATCTGTTGCCCGACAAAGGGACCAATAGACAATACAACATATAAACGAGCAAAGGGCACTCAAAAACTTGGCAAGTAAATTGGGAGATGTGGGCAATATAAAAACAGATGGCCAGAAAAAAGTTTACTAGTATTACAAAACAAGAAAGCCAAATGTTGAATTCTGATAGTGCCTTTATATGAGAAATTCTCACATGAACAAGTGCACCATAACTGAAAAAAAGAGCATACACCTCAAGCAGGGGGATTCTTTTTATGGACTTCTTCTGAACAAGAGACGAACTCCACCTTAAATGATTACCATAATTTACCATATCCCTGAACATTATTTTTATCAATCCATTACTGTTGGTTAATTAAGAATGCCTCTGGAATAATTATATTGTAAGTGGTACAGACCTATTAACATGTAAGATTTTGGCATGGTTTCTATGAATTTTGACATCAATTTATGCCTTATACTCTTTCCCAAGATTTCTAAGCTTTGATTCAAATGAAAGTGAAAAAAATCTTGGTTGAAAAATTTATCTGTCGATTCCAGAACCTTTCTTTGTTGTTTGAAAGATATGAAGGAATTATTTAGAGAATATCGAAACATCAACTGTATGGGTCTTTTTGCACTCTGTACAAGTAACTAGCTGCAGGTGATACAATCAACAAGAGACCATCGATACAAATGTACATGGCTGTTTGGTGTCTGTATTATTATACCCCCCCCCCCATGAACGAAGTTCAGGGGGTATATAAGTTCAGGGGGTATATAGGAATCACTCTAATATTACATAATTTCAGCATAGTATAAATGTTCTCTCTACTTGGGTACCTAGTATAGTACGATGGAATAAACTTTTGTCTAATTTCTAAAACTAAGGGATTGTTACATTCACAGAGATAGTGATATTCATCTCCAAGACCAGTTCCACAAATCCCACAAATTCTTTCTTCCCTCGGAATGTTCTTCCACCTCCCAGTTTCTATAGGAAACTTAATATTACAAACCCTAAGTTTACAAAAGCTAGATCGATGACCCCCTTTTAAGTTAGGAAGATAAGGTTCTAGTTTAAACTCTTGTTTAAAATTGCAATAATACTGCCCCCTAGATGAATTATTCATATCGGTAAACCATTTTTGAATATACTGGTCTTGAAGACGCTGCTTTATATTCATTTTCAAAAAAATCTAAACTAACATTTCCTTGAATATTCCAAATTTCACTGAACCCACAATCATCAAAAATAGATTTTAAATAATTGATCCACTTGAAATTATGAAGTTTATAACCATGTCCCATACCGCAAGTAGCGATTTCAGTTTGCCGGACATCTACTTCCTGTTTACCGACTTAGTTAATTTACGAGATCTTTTGTCAATTGTAGAGACTTTTCGTAACAGTTTTCTCAGAAACTACTAATCACTGCCACTTGAAATTTTGTATGCAAGTTTATAACCATGTTCCATACCGCAAGTAGCGATTTCAGTTTTGCTGGACATCTACTTCCTGTTTACCGACTTAGTTAATTTACGAGATCTTTTGTCAATTGAGAGTCTTTTCGTAACAGTTTTCTCAGAAAGTACTAATCATTGCCACTTGAAATTTTGTATACAAGTTTTAAACAATGTCCCATACTGCAAGTATCGCTTTCAGGTTTGCTGGACATCTACTTCCTGTTTACGGAATTAGTAAATTAACCAATTGTCAATTGTAGAAATATTTCAATAACAGTTTTCTCAGTAACTACTAATCACTGCCACTGAAAATTTTTATCTACATTTGGAAGGACTGTAAGTAGTGTTTGCTGGACATCTATATCCTGTTTACCATCTTAACTTAATTTTAGACATCTTTTTGGTCAGTTGTAGAAGTTTTTGCAGTAACTGTACATTCTCAATACTTTTAGGTATTGAAGAAGGCCAAGAACAGAAGAAGAAATTTCATGTTATCACATGATGCTTAGCTACACTACTCATTCATTTTTTGAATTTTTAAAAAATGTTTACAATTTTGATAACTCGTCAGCTTATTATTATTTTTATTATTTGTTAATATTGATCACTGAATTGAAAAATATTGTCAATTTTTAAATAAAATACAATACATGTTTTTCACTTTTTATGCAACAATAATTAAGAATGAGGGTAGCTTGGCATTCCATGTGGTAATGTTTTTATGAAATATTAATATGACTTTTTCTTTTTTACTTAGTGAAATATAAATAGAAAATGGCAAGAAAGAAAAAATCAATAGACACAAAGAAGCAACAAAGGAGAGAAAATGAAAGAAGAGGTGAAGCAGAATCCACACCAGCCACTAAAAGTGACACAAATACTAAAAGGCCAAGGAAGAGAAGAAGTTGTGATTCAAATGAGGAATGGACATTTAGCAAAAAAGGCAAAAGACTGGACAAGAGAAAAGAGTTCCAGATATAGAGGTATGTTCAATGATAAGGTGGTGTAAAAAATTATTAGCTTCTCAGGACAATGTCCAAAAATTGATACTGCAGCACAGAGGCTTTTTTAATTTATTTTTGAACTTACTCAAATGAAAATGGCAGACATAAATGTTCCAAATATGCTAAATGACCAGCTATTTATATTTTGGTTGTCATTTGTGTCTGTAGTCCTTTGCCATTTAAAAACTTGTTTACCATTAACAACAAACAGTCAGAAGAAATGAGTATCACTAAATTCACTCCTGGAAACATGATGTAAACAGGTCTCCAAAAAGTCTTGATTTTTTGGATAAAAATATTGCTGCTGTCAGAGGTGTTTTGCCAAAGTTGCACTGCCTGAGAAGCTAATCATTGTCTTTTTTTAAATCTGTTTTTAAATCCTAAATTCTGTGCTTTTGACAAAAGTATTCGATGAAATATGGACATGTAAAAACTACACAATAAAAGATGCAAAAGCAAAATAACTGACACCTTTAGGCTATCATAATTCAACACCTAATGATTTAATTTTTTTTTTTTGCAAATAAGAATACAATAATAAGGAATAGAGAGTAATGTTCGATAATGACTATCAGTATTTCTTACAAGCAACTTAATAGAACAATTTTAATGAGTATGCATTGCACGTGTTTCATTGTCTTGCCTGCAACAATAGGTGTGGAAAGTGACAAATAGGTGTACAAAATGTGATGGCTGCAAGGCGTAAACTTTCATGTTAATTAGGTGATTAGGTCAGTTTCTCTGTAACTATAAGGGTAGGTCAATAATATTTGGTATATATGTTTGCCTTGGCAGTTTGTCATATGACTTGTGTCTGTGACCTCATTTCATGGTCTAGTGAGAAGATACGGGCAAGACATCTATTACTATTAGGGTCTAAACTTGTGCCAAAATTTCAATATTCAGACAATTATATAACCTTTATAGAAGGGTGATTTAACAATACACTCTAAAAGATCCAAAGAACAGGATTCAGGCAAAAGTAGTGCACATTGATAAACTTTCACAATATACCTCCATCAAACCTTGATATATATGTATATATTGATTTATCTATTTTTCAGGTTCCTGCATCAGATGAGAAAGTTCTTGGTTGGTATGAGAGATACTTCAAATTTCAACGTGCAGAACAAATGAGACTTTTACGCCTTCAACCAGGATATCGTGAAAAAGAAAGAATTGCTGATCGAAATGCAAAAAAGGCAAGACATGAAGATCCCCAAGTTAGGGCAGATGAGCAAGCAAAAGATACCCAGGCTAGACGGGGTAAAAGAGAGGATGGACAAACTAGAGCAAATGAACAATCGAAAGATACTCAGGCTAGACGGAGTAAAAGAGAAGACCCTCAAGTTAGAACAATTGAACAATATAAGGACACAAAAGCTAAAAGTGACAAACGAAAGGATCTTTCTTTTAAACTAGATGATCAAGCAAAAAACACGAAATTCAGAAAAGACAGACGTAGAGATCTCAAATTCAGAGCAAGTGAACAATTTAAAGATACAAAAGCTAAAAGTGACAGACGAAAGGATCTTTCTTTTAAACTAGATGAGCAAGCAAAAAACACGAAATTCAGAAAAGACAGGCGTAAAGATCCCAAATTCCGAGCAAGTGAACAAACAAAAGATACCGAGGCTAGACAGTGTAAAAGAGGGGATCCTCAAGTTAGAGCAAAAGAGCAAGTTATAGAAAAAAGAGCAAAGAGGAAAAGTAGAGAACCCTCAAGTTCAGAAGAAGTTGCTATAAAAACATTTGAAGCAAATATAATGGATGGACCCTGCTTTGTATGTGTATCATGTCAAAGACAATTATATCGATCCTCTGTTACTCTGTTCAAGAAAGAAAATTTTGTAAAAATGGATGAAGAAGTTTTGAACTCCTGTATAACATCTGTGAAGTCTCCTGATGGAAAACAGTATATATGTAACACGTGTAAAACACCCATGTCAAAAGGAGTGATGTCAGCTATATCTATAGCAAATGGACTAGACTTAGGTGAAGTTCCTCATGAACTATCAGATTTAAATAGCTTAGAAGCTATATTCATATCCAGACGAATCCCATTTATGAAGTTAGTAGCCTTACCAAGAGGAAAGCAAAAATCTGTTCATGGATGTGTGGTTAACATTCCCATTGAACCTGAGCAGAATTTGTCTGTACTACCTAGAGTGCCATCTCCTGATTCATTAATAACTGTTAAACTTAAAAGAAAAATTAACTACAGAGGCCATGTATTCTTGCAAAACATAAGATTGCAAAAGATTGAAAATACACTACATATTCTTAAACATGTGATGAATAATCCCCTGTACAGTGATGTTACCTTGAATGACAATTGGAGAAATGATTCAATCGAAAATGATTCAGAACTGTGGAACACTCTAACTAATCAATGTAATGACAATGAAGAACAAGAATCAGATGAAAATGAAACTTACGAGGAAGTAGAGGATGAAAGGAGTCGTCTGAGTGGACTGCCATTCAATAGTTGTATTCAGCCTAAAGACATTTCAACAGACACTAATCTTATTCTTAATTATGCTCCTGGTGAGAACAAATGTCCAAAAAGTTTTCACAGTGATGAACACTCAGAAGAGCTCAGCTTCCCACGGTTATTTCCCTCCGGAAAGTTTGGTTTTTCCATGACTAGAAAAGAGAAATTGTCTTTGAAGAAATACTTTCAGACCAGAATCTTGAGCCATGACTCTCGTTTTGCCAGCAACATTGAATACAATTTTTTTTTTGCACAGTATCGATGTGAAGCAAAAGAAATTCAGGACTCTCTTAGCGTTGCTCTTCGCAAAGGAAAACAGAGAGAATTAACAGCAGGAGAAATAAGAGATAATCTCAGAGAATTCATTCGTCAAGATCTTGGTATCCACTTTATGCAGAAGATTAGAGGATCACCAGCCTATTTCAGTAAGCTTTCTTACGATCTTCTAGGAATGATTCGTCACTTAGGACCATGCACCTGGTTTATTACGTTATCTGCTGCAGATTTGAAGTGGTTTGACACATTGAAAGTGATAGGTGAACAACAGGGCGTTAAATTAACACCAAATGATGTACAGGCAATGACATGGGAAGAAAAATGTCAGTATTTAAGGTCAAATCATGTAACTGCAGCCAGGCATTTTGACAACAGAGTACAGCTCTTTCTAAAACACATCTTGATGAATCCAAAGTTGAATCCTTTAGGAAGAATAACTGATTATAAATACAGAATCGAATTTCAGCACAGAGGTTGACCGCATGTGCACATGGTGGCATGGGTTCAAGATGCACCCCGTATAGATAAAAACACTGAACAGGAAGTTGAAGAGTTTATTGACAATATGGTTACTTGCTGTATACCGGAAGATGATGCTGATCTTGCTGAATTGATATCACTAGTACAGAAGCATGTACATTCAATAGCATGTAAAAGGCCTGGTAGTAAGTGTAGATTCAATTTTCCACGTCCACCACTGAACTCTACCAAAGTTTTCAAACCACTGGATGAAGTTCCTTCCAAGCAAATTCAACAGATGTACACCTCAGTTTTGTCTCTTGTATATTCCAAACTAGAAGAATCAGATGACTGGCAAAACGTCAACGAACTACTTGAAGCTGCAAAAGTGTCAGAAAAGGATTACCTTGATGCACTACACTGGGTAAAAACTAAAGGAGGACAGACAGCAATATTACTGAAACGATCTCCGAGAGAATGGAATGTCAGCAACTATAATAAAACCATTATGAAAGCTTGGCAAGCTAATCTAGATGTACAATTTGTAACAAATGTGTGCTCATGTGTCATGTACTTAGCCTCTTATGTTTCAAAACCAGAGAAGACACTTGGTGATGTATTGAAAGCTGTTAGTTCATCTTCACAACATCTAGGAGCTAAACAGTCTATGAGAAGTGTTGCACAAAAATTTCTAACTCACAGAGAGGTTAGTGCACAGGAGGCAGTGTACCGCCTTTTATCTCTACCTTTGAGTCAAGGCTCTCGACAAGTAGTGTTTGTTGATACAGACTTACCAGAAAACCGTACACGTATGTTTAAACCGATGAATGTCCTGAAACAGCTAGACGATGATGATCCAGATGTCTTCCTTCAAGGTATAATTGATCGATATCCAGCTAGACCAGATCAGTTAGAAAATATGTGTTTTTCAGAATTCACCTCTTTGTATAAAACCTCTTCAAGACCACCAGCAACTAATGATGCTCGATCAAATGACGTAGAGGAAGAAAACAATGAACAAGACATTAAACATATTGTGCTGAAAGACAATAAGGGACACATGCAACGTAGAAGAACTCCAGCAATAGTTAGATATCATCAGTGGTCTCCAAAGAAGCAACCTCAGCAGTATTTCCATGCTCAACTTCTTCTGTACTACCCATGGAGAGATGAAACAAGTATTGGTGAAGGGTCATACAAGGATAGTTACGATGACAATATTGATATAATTCAAACAAACAGAATTAAATTCGAAAATTTTGCTGACGAAGTTGGTGTTGCTTTAGATGAATCTGGAATAGCAGAGGATTCATGGATTGTTGTTGCTCCAGAGACAGAAAAAGATCGTCTAGAAGATGAAGCTGAAGGTCCTGAACTACAAAATAGTGTCTTGAATGCATTTGATTCTCCAGACCTTCAAAGACGTGCTTCTCGAACAGACTCAAATTCTACTCCATTTGAATATGAAGTGCTTGCAGACAAACTACCAACCAATGAATGGATAGAAATTATTCTATCTTTAAATCAAAAACAATACAATCTTCATCAATTCATCATGGAATGGGCATCAAAAATGACTCTTACACATTGAATTCAAAAACCTGATCCTTTCTATCTCTTCCTAACTGGTGGTGCTGGTGTCGGTAAGAGTCACGTTGTAAAGGCAGTAGTTCAGACTGTCAACAGAATGTTTGCCCTGAACAGACAGGCTAATGTGAACCATGTTTTGGTATGTGCACCTACAGGTGCAGCAGCATACAACATTTCTGGATATACCTGCCATGCTGCATTCCTACTTCCGCTACATACAAAGAAAACCGATGATTATCTCCCACTTTCATCTGAAAAACTAGCAATTATGAAAGAAACATTTGCAGACATCAAATTGATCATCATAGACGAGATATCCATGGTCGGGGCAGACACTCTTTTGACAATACACAAAAGGCTCTGTGATATTATGTGCAATACTGAACCATTTGGTGGTCTTTCCATCTTGCTGTTGGGGACCTCTTACAGTTGCCAGCTGTAGCACAGAAGCCAATTTTTGCTGCACCATCAGATGAAATGTCTGCTATATATGGTTCTATTTGGCAAACCCATTTCAAAATCATTGAGCTCACAGAAATTCAGCGTCAGAAAAATGATTGTCGATTTGCGTCTTTATTGAACAGAGTTCGTATAGGAGAACAAAATGATGATGATATAGAACTTCTGAATACTACAAATGTGTTACCATCTGCAGAACACGTTCCAAAAACAGCAACTCACATATTCGCATATAATAAAGATGTTAATGAGCACAATTATACAATGCTAAACACTCTTCCTGGACCATTGTACACTTTTGTAGCCAAGGATTCTAAAAGAGATGAACAAACCAGACGTGTTGAGGTGTCAAATTTTGCTGATAATGCAGGTGGTTTATCAAAAACAATGGTGTTAGGTATAGGAGCACGTGTTTTACTGACAAAGAACATGGATGTGACGGATGGGTTAGTGAACTCTGCAGCAGGTCTTGTAACAGGATTTCTACCACCACCAGACACTAATTCTCAAGATGAGTATTCTCCAAAATTCATTTTGGTAAAGTTTGATGGAGAAAAGGTTGGGCAAAAAAGAAGACAAGAACTGAGAACTCTTCCTACTGATGGGCATGAAAAATTCAACACCTATTCCTCAGGTTGAAGTACCATTCACTATAGGAAAATCCTCCAAAATTACATCAAAAAGAACCCAGTTCCCGCTTACACATGCATGGGCTGTTACTATACATAAAGAGCAGGGAAAAACAGAAGATAGTCTTGTCTTATCAGTGAAAGGGTCTTTTTTCCCTGGACAATTTTACACAGCCATTAGCAGAACTAAAACATTGGAAGGTCTCTACATCACAGACAAAATTGAATCATCAAAAGTAAAAGTTAATAGAAATTCACTAAAGGAAATAGAGAGAATGAAACGGGATGCTTTATTTTCTCCACCAATGCCTGTTGCTGTGGAAAGTACCTGTAGTTTCTACCTCAAGATAAACTTCCTAAATATCAACTCATTCAAACCACATTTTCAATCTCTGATGAAAGATAATTACATACAGCAAGCACAACTTATAAGTTTGGTTGAGACGTGGCCAATTTCTTCTGATGGTATTCCAGATATTAACAATTATGGCTTTCATCGTTCTGATTTTACAACTGACCGACAAGAAACAAGAAAAAGACGCAGCGGTGGGATGTTACTTTACATCCATGAAGACTTATACTTCATGAAAGAGTACAAAATAGAAGATGTGAAAATAGAGTACCAAATGGTAATATTTGCTCCTGCTGAAAACCACAGAGTGCGCTTTGTATTCCTCTCTATCTATAATAACCCAAGTAACAACATCCAGCACTTCTTATATTCTTTGGAGAGACTACTATGTCAGATTCCAACAAATGTTAAAGCTTTTGTTGTTGGGGACTTTAACATAGACATTTTACATTCATCAAATAGTACTAATAAGCTACAAAAACTGATGAAGTATTATGGATTCAGCCAGCTTTGTCACACACCAACACACCGAAAAGGAGGGTTACTGGACCATTTTTATACAAACATTTCATCTGAATATGTTGATTTGTCATTAATACCAACTTACTACAGTGATCACCATTTATTATGTGCAGCTATTCCTTTCCAGATATTGGTATAACCCGGCGGTATGTGGATTTTTTAAGTTTTCTAACATTTTTGTACAGGGATGTCAATTAATTTTCACTCAAAATTATAATTTTTTTTATCTGAATGAAACTTTTTAATATTGTCCTCAATCAAAATGAAGTGGCAATTTTTTTTAAGGTTTTCCCACACCTAAGACATGGACTTCCTAATTACCCATTTTATGGCCACTACTCTTCTGAGACTAAAGAATTAACTTTTATGCAAATTTCTCAAAATTTTTAGCACAAGATGGAATTGTGCAACTATGACAAATTTTTTGCGGCAAATTATATTGGGGACCTATTCCATTGGGGAGTGGGGGTATCATTTTGTGGCCCTCCAGGCCACAGTACCTCTAGTTACTGACTGCTTACAAAATAAGATACTTGCCTATGCCAGGCATAACAAGAGTTGTCAGAAGACAACATTGCTCTCCAGGGGTAAGAGTGACCTCAATGCACAACAAATTAGAAAGTTATACATTTCTATAAATGTAATGTTTTGATAATCTTTAAATGTGATACATGGAAGTCACATGCCATTAAGGAACTCCCTACGGCTAAAAGAATAAGTTCAATAAACTGGTTTCCAGTTTGGTTTTTTAATTGTTCTCAGGGAGAGGTCAAGGTCTTCAATTATGGGACCATCAGAAAGATCTCGTACCAAATATGCATGCCCTACCACTAAACAACTTAATTATAGAAGAAAGGTTCAAGTTTAAAAAAAAATTGCCCTCAGGGAAAGGTCAAGGTCATAATGTCTACAAAAATCGAACCACTAGGCAGCTCTCATCATAAATAAATTACATACCAAATATGAACACCCTGCCACTAAAAGCCTACATTCTGAAGACAAGGTTATTTTTTTAATTACCCTAAGGGCAAGGTCAAGGTAAAAATGTCTACAAGTATGGTACCAGAAGAAAGCTCTCATCATAAGGAAGTTGCATACCAAGTATGAACATCCTATCACAAAAAGCCTACCTTCTAGCAGCAAGGCTAAAGTTTTTTTTTTTAAATTGCCCTATGGGCAAGGTCAAGGTCAAAATGTCTACAAGTATGGTACCAGAAGAAAGCGCTCATCACGAAGAAATCACAGAAAAATATCAATATCCCAGCTTTTCAGGTCTCCATTCCACAATCCAAGTTGAAGTTTTTGCTGACGCTGATGAAGCTGAGGCAGGGGGTGAAACAATATCTCTCCGGACCTTCATCCCGGGGAGCTTAAAGTTTATCAGACTACGCAATTCAGTTGTAAGCAAGGGAACCCTGATGGAGCTGACTTGAAAGCAGGAAAATGAATGCATTTTAAAAGATTGGCATCTGTTTCATTTCATCAATAACTACAATGCCTTTTCAATACATTCATTACAAATTTTTGCTTGGAAACTACTCTTTTGTGCAAAAATGGTTCAACAGGTCTGGTGTTAAAATTTGAGACAATACGATTTTTTTACATGCCAACTGCTTGGAACAAAACAACCAATGGTCAATCAGAAGGTGGTGCTATTTTAAATGTAATAAATAATAGATAACCAATAGTAATTGTAAACTGCATTGCATTCACAATCCAAGACCACATTTTTTTGTTGGATTAATCGATATAATAAATTATTTTTCAGCATTTACTAAACAAGTACACGAGGCCATCAAGAGCCTGTATAGATCACTTGAACTACAAAATAGATACAATAGATATATGAACCCATCATTTACAAACATTTTAATACACTTAGATGTTTGAGGTCCAATGTTAAACTGTTTCCCAGTGGTTGCCTTCTTGGATGAAGTGTGGATCTTCAGGATATCTTTTTGAAAAGGATAATATTTGGTCCATTTTAACTACGTTTGGTTCTAATAAGATTTTTGAATTTGTTTAATGTTCAGTCCAAGGTTACTCTTAACGTGGATGAAGTACTGACACCCTTGTTTTTATTGTGATCATACAACATAGGGTCCAACGTTATACTATGTTTCTTTCCAAGTGGCAAAATGGGTTCATGAACTGTCTTTGTGTGTTCCATTAAGTGCAATGTTAAGCTTTGTTCCATTTGGCAGCCATCTAAGAATAGCTGCAGAAATCCTATATATATATCGTTCTGGAAGTTGACTGTCTTAGGAGCATTGTGACCGAGTTTGGCTGAAAATGTAGCAGTCAATTCCCAGATGATCTTTGAATATGTTTTCCCATAGGATCCAATCAAATTATTAACAAAATTAATAAACAGCTGCGCCAAGTCGCATGATACGCCCGTCGTCACCCTTCAAAACTTTAAGTGATTTAGGTAAGGGGTTCTCAATTTAGAAGCACCTGTAACTGCCTAATTAAACTTGATTCTTTTTAAGAAATTAGTCTTCAAAGTTTAAAGTGAGCTGATCAAAGTACTTATCAGTTAGAGCGCAACATGTAAAAACTTGCCTTAAAATTGAAAACAAAGTCCCATAACTCTTGCAAGAAAAATCGAAATTTCAAGAAAAAATATACAGATCGTGTGGTCATTACATCCAATACCTCTACAAAGTTTGAAGTAAATTGGCCAAAGGGTTGTCAAGTTAGAGCGTGACATGTAAAAAAATGCCTTAAAATTAACAAATAAAGTCCCATAACTCTGGCAAGAAAAATGGACATTTCACGAAAAAATTTACAGATCGTGAGGCCATCATATCCAATACCTCTACAAAGTTGGAAAGTGAATTGGCCAAAGGGTTATCAAGTTAGAGCGCAACATGTAAAAAATTACCTTAAAATTGATGAATAAAGTCCCATAACTCTTGCAAAAAAATGGAAATTTCACGAAAAAGTATACAGATCGTGAGGCCATCATATCCAATACCACTACAAAGTTTGAAGTGAATTGGCCAAAGGGTTGTCAAGATAGAGCGCGACATGTAAAAAATTGCCTTAAAATTGACGAATAAAGTCCCATAACTCTTGCAAGAAAAATGGAAATTTCACGAAAAAGTATTCAGATCGTTAGGCCATCATATCCAATACCTCTACAAAGTTTGAAGTGAATTGGCCAAAGGGTTGTCAAGTTAGAGCGCGACATGTAAAAAATTGCTTTAAAATTGACGAATAAAGTCCCATAACTCTTGCAAGAAAAATGGAAATTTCACGAAAAAGTATACAGATCGTGAGGCCATCATATCCAATACCTCTCCAAAGTTTGAAGTGAATTGGCCAAAGGGTTGTCAAGTTAGAGCGCGACATATGAAACGGATGGACAGACGGACGGACGGACAGACTGACGGACGGACAATCGGACATCGGTATACCATAACACGTCCGTCATTAGACAGGCGTATAAAAACCATGAAAAGTAATAGCTACTAAACTGTAATTAAGGGCTACGACGAGCGCAGTATGATACGACCGCAGCAAGTAGACCACTGAAATTTCAACAAGTGTAGTTTTACAGTAAAGAGCTTGACACAATAATTAGATGGACACAAAAAGGAACTTGACACAGCTATTAGCTGGACACAAACTAGGGGGAAAAATCAACCTTTTGATCACTTATTGATAGCTATGCAAAATATGTTACTACCAACTAAAAGCTTACATCAAGAGAAATCCAAAGAAAAAAATAAAGATTTCACATATTTCAAAAAATTCCATCAAAATCCAATGAAAAATAAAGATTTGATATAATTAGAAAAATTGAAATTTTGGCCAACTTGTTTCCTTTCCCAGCTATGAGGGGCCGAACGGGGCTAAAATTGCCAATTTGCAGATGATTTAAAATTTTTATTTTTCATCAAATTTCAATGGGATTTTTTTTCTTTGGATTCCTCTTGATCTAAGCTTTCAGTAGTATGTCAACGGATTTTACGTAGCTATTCCTTTGACCCATTGTAGCTCAGAAACTGTAACAGCTTTGCCAAATCCATTGGCATTCCATTGAAAGCTTTGATCAAGAAGAATCCAAAGAAAAAAAGCCCATCGAAATCCGATGAAAAATAAAGATTTGACATATTTAGAAAAATTGCAATTTTGGCCCCTTTGACCCCTTGTAGCTCAGAAACGGTACCAAAAATCTGATAGCTGAGCTCCAGATTAATTTTTCGCAAGGAATCCATTGAAAAAAAACTGCATCAAAATTGGACTTAAAATAAATAATTTTTTTTTAGATTCGCCCCTGTTGGGCCCATTTATCTCTTGAGCGGTTCATGCTACGTGAAATCTGTTGGCATACTGCTGATTGGAAATTTCCTCAGGAGCACACTGAAACAAAATCCAATAAAAAATAAAGATTCTACAGTCAAATATGTGAAAACACACAATTTCACTCCTTTTTGGCCCCTTTTTCTGAAATGCGCAGGGCCATCACTTGAAATTAAAACCTCTGTTTACACGTGTGCCAAGATACATCATACTAAAATTTTATAAAGATCTGTCTACTAAAAGCAAAGTTATGCTGTCCACAAACACCGTCGACGCCAACACCATACCATTATAAACCAGAGGCCCCCTGGAGCCTAAATCCCTCACCTGGCTCTCAGTTGCCACAATCAAGCTAACATTGTAAATTATACAGTTGAACTTCAGTCTCTCAAACTTTGGTAGAGCAAACACCACCATTAACTTGGACTCTATTTTAAGTGTGCTCATGTTTTACTGTACTTCTTTGTTGGGCTTTTTTGACAAAAATTGTCATGCTAAGGACCACTTTTGACATCATGCAGTTTTGAAGTCGAGACATCATTTGGTAAATGGCAGTCAACAACATTTTTTAACACCATATCTTTAAGTTATGACATCAATATCTATTTGGAAACCAAATTCTATTGAAATCAGACTATGTTGAATTTTCCTGCCTTTTTAGCGGCCATTTTGAAAATGGCAGTCAACAAACAATTTTCAACACCGGTTTTGTAGTAACGACATCAATATCCACTTGGAAACCAAATTTCTTTGAGATCACACAATGTTGAATTTTCCCGCCTTTCTTGGTGGCCATTTTGAAAAAGGCGGTCTATGAACAATTTTTAACATCAGTTTTAAAGTTGCTACATCAATACCTTTTTGGAAACCAAATTTCATTGAAATCGGACAATGTTGAATTTTCTCGCCTTTTTGGCAGCCATTATGAAAATGGCAGTCAACAAACAATTTTCAACACCGGTTTTGCAGTAACGACATCAATATCCACTTGGAAACCAAATTTCATTGAGATCAGACAATGTTGAATTTTCCCACCTTTTTTGGCAGCCATTTGAAAATGGCGGTCTACGAACAATTTTTAACATCAGTTTTGAAGTTGCTACATCAATACCTTTTTGGAAACCAAATTTCATTGAAATCAGACAATGTTGAATTTTCCCGCCTTTTTGGCGACCATTATGAAAATGGCAGTCAACGAACAATTTAACATCAGTTTGAAGTTGCTACATCAATACCTTTCTGGAAACCAAATTTCATTGAAATCGGACAATGTTGAATTTACCCGCCTTTTTGGCAGCCATTTTGAAAATGGTGGTCAACAAAAAATTTTCAACACCGGTTTTGAAGTCGCAACATCAATATCTATTTGGAAACCAAATTTCATTGAAATCGGAAAATGTTGAATTTTCCCCCCTTTTTTGGCGGCCATTTTGAAAATGGCGGTCAACCAATAATTTTCAACATCAGTTTTGAAGTCGCCACAGCATAGCAAACATTTTATCAATTTACACTTAACCTTCATCTTCTATAGTTTTGGAAATAAAGATGAAAAATATGAAAATTTTGACAATTTTGTGAAAAAAAAGGGCATTAACTCCTACAAGGGTTTTTGGATTATCTTCAAAATTTCAGGGTGGGTAGATCTTTACATGCTGAACATTTTTGCAATTAAAAGTTGAGTTCTATCTCTTATAGTTTTTCTGCTAAAAAATTAATAAAGTTAAGATTTTTCAAATTTTACAGAAAAAGGGCAATAACTCCAAGACGGGTTTTCAGATTTTCTTCAAAATTGCAGGATAGGTAGATCTTGCTATGCTGATCACTTTTACTCCGTCAGATTTTTTATATCTGTAACGATTTTTGAGTTTTTTGCAAAAAACAGCAATTTACCCCTATGTTCTATTTTAAGTAACAGCAGCCATGTTGTTTGGTCTTCGGACTAATCGAACACAATTTTTAAAATTGTTGATGGACGAGTGGACGACGGACAGACGGACGGACGACGGACACAAAGTGATGGCAAAAGCTCACATGGCCTTTTAGGCCAGGTGAGCTAAAAATGAAGCATACGGGATAGTAAATCTAAGTTTTAGATCACGAGTCATGAGGTACAGCACAAAAAGGACATGGCATCAATTAGCACTGCCAAAAAGGGCATGGAGTCACATAACAAGAGGCTCTCAAGAGCCTGTATCGCTGCCCTGGGTCTTGCAGCACTATAATTCCCAATTGATGGTCCATCTTTGGTGGTGTATGTACATAAAAATCAGAAACTTTTTATAAAATTTAATTAAAATAGTTCAAGCAGTTTCAGAGAAGATTTTTGAATGCAGTTTCCAAACTTAAGAGGCCTATGTTAATCTATGTTCCCTACTGGCAGCTATTTAACATAAAACTTTGAATAGGGTAACAGAGGGTAATAAGGACTATCATATCAAAATTCTACTGAAATTGTTCAAACAGTTTCAGAGGAGAAGATCTTTTTTATGCATTTCCCAGATCAGTGCCAAAGTAACAAGCTTGGTAAAAATCTCACAAGTTTGATTTTATGCAATGTTTAAATTGAATCCATTCAATGGGTTTCCATGATATCTTTGTATGCATTTCCCCTTAGGGTCCAATTCATTGCTGGCAGCCATGTTGGATGATGGATCAGAACTGAAGTAACAACACTTGGTCAGCTTCTCATAAGCAAAGTTTGGATTAAATCTATTAAGCAGTTCTCTAGAAGAAGATCTTTTGTTAAATTAAGTTCACAGCTGGTGACACTTGGTCAGCACCTGACAGGCATCATTCATGTCATGTTTGATTTAAATCCATTCAGCAGCTTTGTGTGCATTTCCCATAGGGTCCAATGCTGTCGGTCATGTAAGATGACAGATTGGCACCAAAGTAATAACACTTGGTCAGCACCTCATAAACATCATTCATGCCAAGTTTGGTTCAAATTCATTCAGTGGTTCTAAAGTAGAAGTTCTTTGTATGCATTTTCCCATAGGGTCCAATGTTAAAATTAAGATCCCCGATGGCGGCCATGTTTGATGATGGATCGGAACCAGAGTAACAACACTTGGTCAGCACCTCATAAGCATCATTCATGCCCAGTTTGGTTCAAATCCATTCAGTGATTCTCAAGAAGAAGTTCCTCGTATGAATTTTCCCATTAGGTCAAACAGTAAACTAAGTTCCCCGCTGGCGGCCATCTTGGAAGCGGTCGGAAAACTTGAATGTGTTCAATAAAATATAGTCCTTAACATGCTGAACATTTTTGCAATTTAAACTTGACCTTCATCTCAAAGCGTTTTTGAAATATTGGACAAAAAGTAAAAAATCACGAAAAATTTGACCAATATAGGACCACAACTCATATATAGGTACTTGGATTTTCTTAAAAAAAAACCATGTGGGTAGATCTTTACATGCTGAACATTTTTGCAATTTAAACTTAACCTCTATCTGTGATAGTTTTTTAATAACAAGAGTTGTCAGAAGACAACATGGCTCGCCGTGAATTCCAGTAACATCAATGCACATTAAATTCGAAAGTAATAAAAAGCTTTCTTCACAAGAAAGTTACATATCAAATTTAAACACCCTATCACTAAACAACTTAATTCTAGAAGCAAAGTTAAAAGTTTTTAAAAAATTGCCCTCAGGGCAAGGTCAAGGTCAAAATGTCTACAAATATGGTACCATTTGAAAGCTCTCATCAAAAGAACGTCACATACCAAATATGAACACCCTACCACTAAGCAACTTAATTCTAGAAGTGAAATTAAAGTTTTTAAAAAATTGCCCTCAGGGCAAGGTCAAGGTCAAAATGTCTACAAATATGGTACCTTTAGAAAGCTCTCCTCATAAGGAAGTTACATACCAAATATGAACTCCCTACCACTAAAAGCCTACCTTCTAGAGGCAAGGTTAAAGTTTTTTAAAAATTGCCCTTAGGGCAAGGTCAAGGTCAAAATGTCTTCAAATATGGTACCTTTAGAAAGGTCTCATCATAAGGAAGTTACATACCAAATATGAACACCCTACCACTAAAAGCCTACCTTCTAGAAGCAAGGTTAAAGTTTTTCAAAAATTGCCCTAAGGGCAAGGTCAAGGTCAAAATGTCTACCAATATGGTACCTTTAGAAAGCTCTCCTCATAAGGAATATGAACTCCCTACCACTAAAAGCCTACCTTCTAGAGGCAAGGTTAAAGTTTTTAAAAATTGCCCTTAGGCCAAGGTCAAGGTCAAAATGTCTACAAATATGGTACCTTTTGAAAGGTCTCATCACAAGAAAGTTACATACCAAATATGAACACCCTACCACTAAAAGCCTACCTTCTAGAGGCAAGGTTAAAGTTTTTTTTAAAAATTGCCCTAAGGGCAAGGTCAAGGTCAAAATGTCTACAAGTATGGTACCAAAAGAAAGTTCTCATCACAAGGATGCCACATACCAAATATCAACATCCTAGTTCTTCAGGTCTCCATCCACAAGCCAGGTTAAAGGTTTGCTGACGCCGACACCGATGCCGGGGTGATGACAATAGCTCTCTGGACATTCGTCCCGGCGAGCTAAAAAATAAAAAACATCAAAATTTTGAAAATTTTACAGAAAAAGGGCAATAACTCTTAGACGGGTCATCAGATTTTCTTCAAAATTTCGGCATGGGTAGATCTTCTCATGCTGATCATTTTTACTCCGTCAGATTTTTGATATCTGTAACGGTTTTTGAGTTATTTGCCAAAAACTGTAATTTGCCCCTATGTTCTATTTTTAGTAACGCCAGCCATGTTGTTTGACCTAAGACATACAAAATAACAAATTTGAAACTAGATACCCTAGTGATAATTCACTTAAAGTTTGGTTCCATTTGACCCATTGGTTTCAGAGGAGAAGATTTTTGAACGTGAGCTAACGACGGACGGACGACGGACGCCAAGTGATGGCAATAGCTCTCCCTGGCATAGCCAGGTGAGCTAAAAAGGAAATGGCATCATTGCAAGCTATACATGCTGAGGGAGAACACTACCAATGTTTAAGTATGTTCCCTGCTGACAGCCATCTGTTCTGTTCTGTTCTGTTTCTTTATATCCCTCCACTATCTGGAGAACACACAGTAATTCTGTGTTATTAAGCGTCAGTCCGGTAAATATATCTCAAATCCAGTACTTGGTTGGATAGTTGGATGGGTACATAATTTATCCACAGACCTGCCAGATACATTTTTTAAGCGAACCACACTATGGTTCCAAATAAACTCAGATAAAGATGAAGATCTTTGAATGACAAGTTTAGTACCGATGGTCAATGAATACAAAGTGATGGGCCCAGTTTACTAAATAGAATTTTACCTCCAAGTAAATTCAAGTTATCACCCGGTAACCAAAATGTGATAGAGGGACAAACACTCAACCTTTTAAAGGTAGGGATATAAACACATGCATATTTATAAAAATGTTTCATTTGTCTGAATTTTCAAAATTAAAAGACAATAAATACATATAAAATAGTCATTTAATACACTGTTCATGTATTTTTTGTTCACATAACATTCTTATATTTTTCATCATTGACATAACATGCAGTAGGGATATTCAAAATATTAGACAATCAAAATCATAATACATGTATGATATCAATTTACCACTTCAAACATCATATCATTGTAATATATAACTTTAAATGTCTGAAATTTTTTTGTGGTACTCTATCTATTTTATAAATTGAGCTGAAATTTTAAAGTCTTATTAACAAAAGGTCCTGTAGCCTGATGGGCCACATATTTACACCCTCAAAGCAAACTGTAAGAGTATGGTAGTAATAAAGAAAACCTATTTATTACCAAAGATTCAAGTAATTGGAAAGCAATATAAATAGTACAATACTCAGATATAGAACTTAGTACCTATATCAATATCAATGGATTTGGATTTGTTGTTGCTGGGAAATAGATTACATAAAGCAAAGGTTTACATCATACAATGTAACAGCGTTCTAAGCAAAATGGATGTTGATGTTAAATGAATCTGAAAATTATATACACTGCACACCATACAAATATTATACAATGAATTCTGATCTGTATTTTTATATCTGTAGATGTATAAAAATGTTACTTTTCAAAGACCAAAATATAGCTATAGGTAAACAAGGAGACTATAATTATATCCAAGTATGATAAACCAAATTTAAAATAACTTTGTTATTTTGATATTCATTACCACTGGGTTGATGCCTCTGCTGGTGGATTGTTCTTTCCCCAAGGGTATTCACCAACAAAGAAGTCAGTATTACGGTATTGACACAAAAATACATTTTATTTGGAAACCCATATTTTTGAAAAATTTGTTAAAAACTACCAAGTATCTCCCACGTGCATAGCTAAGGATTATGATGATTTTGGCTCAATTTACATACTATTGTTTATTTGTCCTCTATCAGCTTTAATACATCCTTATGGACTTTGATCTGATCTACAGTGAATAAATATAAGTCGTTGAAATGGTCAAATGCAGAAACATAATTAGCAGTAACTCTGGTATTAATATTTTACATACTGTGAAAGTACTATTGTTCGTGGGGATCCAATTTTATACTTCGCTGAAACCAAGATATTAAGTTCCCAATGAAATGCATTTTTGTTGTAAAGTTTTAGGGCATAGATTTTGAAACCACAAATTTAAGTACCAACGAAATAGTGATACAAGAGTGGACCCTAATAGATGTCTCGCCCGTCCCTGCTTGTCGCTAAAACAGTCATGCACTACTCAAGAGCAACCTACAAGCCAAATATTATTACCATTCCACTTACAGTAATTAAGAAACTATTCTAATCAGAAACACTCAACTTTGTTCACTAGACCATGAAATTGAGGTCAAGGTCAAAAGCCATATGGCAGAC
>MJUU01009997.1:41073-63275 GCA_002080025.1 Modiolus philippinarum | reverse complement strand
AGATAATTCTGAGGTCCATAAAATTTTAGACAATGAGGTAAAAAGCTTTCATTGCTTTAAAACTTTCATTTTGATATATCCCTGCATAAATTTTGCCTCAGTTCAAACAAGAGCTGTCACCAAATGGCAACCAGTTATAATCCCACTCATGGAACTCCAAATCAATATAATAAAAGCAAATTTAAGTAAGTGAGGACACAATACAAGTGTGGAGTCTGTGGACAAATCATAAGTGCAGACACAATACAAGTATGGACACAGTGACATAATCCTGAAGAATTAAACAGAAAGTAGTAAGCCATGTGTCTGAAAATGCATCCAACAGCATGTGACAAAATTTCAAGTTTCTATAATTTATCGCTTCAGAGAAAAGCTCATGTTCTACTACATTTCGTAACTAAGTCCACAAGGATATCTCTAAAAACATGAAGTACATATCTGACAGGACTCAAAAATAAGAGGCTGCATACTGAGTCTGAAATCAATCCCTCATGTAGAAACTGAAAAAAATGTGACAACGAATTCATGTTTCATTACAATTTGTACAAGAAGTATCAGTACACATCTGACAGGACTCAAAATAGGATGTTACTAAAACTTATCACATAGATAGTACATACCAATTATGAAACCAATCCATCTTGTAGAAGCTGAGTAAAATGTGACTAAAAATTCTTGTTTCACTATTGACATTTCTTTACGAAGTCCAAACAGGAAATACATATCAGACACTACTCAAAATAGGATGTTCCTTACAATTAACCATATAGCGGCTGCATACAGTACAGCAAAAGACTTACAGTCATGAATCACTGTGATAGACATAGGGCTCTAGATCACTATAAGTTTTTTAAATAATATATTTTTTACTGATTGATTTACCAATATCATTTCTTTTGCATGTTAAATGGTAAACTGCATCATTTTAATTGCAAAAGAAATCATGTGGACAGATAAAACATAAAATAAAAAATGCACATTTCACTCAAGTGATAAATTTATCGGTGATTTATCTTGGTACATTGTACGTGTAACTCTCTGGCTATACTGTACCAAGTTGTAAATAAATCCCAGAAGCAGAAGCTGAGAAAAATATGACAGAAATAATTTTTGGATAAAGGGACTGACAGACAAAGTGAATACAGTATACCCCATTCTCTATTGAGTGGGAGTACAGAGTAGGATTTCTATTTGTAGGACAATGGAATGAGAGGCGTGTCTGAGAATTATTGTGAATGGAACTACAATAATTTTGCAACTTTGTGCAGTAGAAGTTTGCAGTATTGACATCAGTTCTAAATGTTATCATGTAAAGTTTCAGATGTTATCATTATAAACCAAAACTTCAATATTTTCATCTTTTTACTGATACCATTTGTATTATACAGAATTTCTTTGGCTTTTTGTCATCTTTGTGTTGATAAAAACGTCTGACTATCCTATTTACTTATATAAATCAATAGTAATCTTACTCAAAAACTTCCAACGGTACATTAATATCTGTCATCTGTGACTTCAGTTTGTCTATTTCTTGCATTCCAGTTATCATTTCATTTCTGGAAAGAAATATTGTACAAAGTTATTATAAATACCGGTATGTAAAAACATTAATAATAAAATTATCATGTTACGTTCTATATTCTAATATATGGCTCTTGTTAATCATCAACCAGTATATTATAATACTCAATAACCATATACTTCGCACATTTGAAAATGTTGTAGGAATAAGAGAAAAAGGGATAAAAAAACAACCATGTTTTTATGGCAAGCACGAATCACAAAAAATAGAAAAACCCAATTTAAGTTACTTAATTCGAGTACTTTTCTCTACTTAAATTCAATTTAAGTTTCTTAATTCGAATTAATGCTACTTAAGGAGATTAAGCACTTAAATAGAGATATTAGCTGTTAATGTGAGAAAAACGAATTAAGTAGAGAAAATGGCAATTAAACTATCATTAAGTGCGCCCGAACAACATAAATTGAGTTTAATTCACATTAAGTTCCTAAAATTGAATTTAAGTAGAGTAAAACTAAGTTTTAGTAACTTAAATTGAGTTTTTCTTATTTTTTGTGGTTCGCGCGCGCACAACTCTACTTAAGTAGAATCTTCCACTAAATTAGAGTTAATATCCCAAGTCCTGTTCAAGACAATCGTTTTGATTGGCCAACTGTTGTGTTGTGTGTCTACCATGTTGACCGTGTACCGAAAATTCAATTTATATAAAATAAAATACAGTTTTAACAGTCGATGTTCAAAGTGTTTCTAAGTAAAAATTCATTATTTTGTTTTTGTTTATCTTTGGTCTTTATGTGTTTTTTTGTTCAAAGCAATTTGTGGATGTCGAGATTTAATAATTACATTAATTTATATTCATAATAAGTAATATCTGAGAAAAAAATAGTCTGCAATTGAATGTCAAGCTTTTAATTTTATTTTTATTAAAAAAAACCCTTTAATTTAGCATATCCTTTTCGAAAGAGTTCCATATGTTGCAATTTACATGAATTTGGGGGGGGGGGGGAATTTGAAGAGTAGGATAGGATTTTTAGTCCCGAATTTAATTATTCTCACGGAAAAATAACAATTTTTATTTGCTATTTTACTATATCGTATCCTTTCGACCGCGTTAGCCGTTATATCACACACCTGAAAACAGGTAAATTTGGTCGGCAAGATCGAAATAGGGATAATTAATAGGGGTCATAAAAATGTCATTTTCAATTCACTCGTACGAAATTGTTAATTAAGGTATTTTGATAGACCCTTTTGAACGAAATTCTGGAATGTTTACCATTTCACAGGGTATTATTTTTTTCAGATATTTATTGTGTATATCTATATACATGTAATTAGCGTTACACACATGGCATTATTGACACTTTTTAAAACCACAAACAAGTTTTTCTGCAAGATCTTTAAAAAAAGCAATCGACAAAAAAAATATGAAAATCTTAAAGATTATTAGGCATTTCATAGATCCAAATTTGGATGGAAAATATAAAAAAATATACAAAAGATAAAAAAATCTTTTACATTCATTCCTAAATCTAAAACAAACCTTTCAACCAATGGTTGTTTCAAACAGTACTACGGCTATTAACTCTAATTTAGTGGAAAACTCTACTTAAGTAGAGTTAATGCACGCGCGAACCACAAAAAATAGAAAAACTCAATTTAAGTAACTAAAACAAAGTTTTTCTCTACTTAAATTCAATTCAATAAAAAACGCTTATTAAGTAGCATTAATTTGAATTAAGCAACGAACTAACATTAAGTTCTGTTAATACATTTTCGGTGTTTTAACTAGCGTTAACAGCGCGGGAACAACAAAAAATACTTACACTCATTTTAAGTAGCGTTAATTAGAATTTAGTAACTTAAATTGAGTTTTTCTATTTTTTGTGGTTCGCGCTTTCCATATGTTTTTAATTTTGTTCGTCTTAGTTTTTGAAGGAAATAAATGTTAAGATTTTTTAACTTAATCATGCGATTTGTATGCATTTCCCATAGGGTCCTATGTTAAACTATGCTTAAGTGCCCGTTTGCGGCCGTCTTGGATCTCATTTGAACTTACTTGAAACATTTTTCAAAGTCAGCCATCAAAGGACCAGTTTGATTCAAATAGAAAAAGTAGTTTCAGAGGAGAAGATCTTTGAATGTGTTTTCCCATCAACCTCCTACACTTATCCTTTAGAATAAAACATTTATATAGACATGATAGATGTACATGTATACACTGTATATGTGTCTGTTTATCATGTTTATACAAAAGGAAATCATATCAAATTTTATTTTTTTGTGAATTATCCCCTGTAAATATCAGGAAATATGCTTTCAAAAACATATAGTGGTGATTTACTTGCATGTAATTAGTGTTTTCTGTTTAGCATGTTTGCTTTGTAGTGTTTTAGTGCTTTGTTTAATTCAATTACAACATGTTGTGTTTTATATGTAAATTACCGGTATGTGCTAATTGCTTGCATGTTTTTTTTTACTGATTAGTCATTATGTGTGTTAATGTCTGTGGGTTTTCTTAATGTTTTAGTGTATGCATGCTCCTTTTTATGTAAATTTTGTGCTAAATGCTTGTTTTCTTTTTTTTCTTTTTTTAATTTGACTGATATTTCACTGTGTGCCTGTTTGTTTGTCTTTTTGTGTCTTGTCTGTGCACGCTTTTCTTATGTTGTGTTGTTTTGTTATTTGATACATTTGTAGTTGATGTTAAAAGATTATCAAAGCTTGTGTTGAACTTTTGTATGTGTATTGACTTAAAATAAAACTTTGAATTGAATTGGTTGATCCATTGAATAATCTACCAGAACCTTTACATGTTGATCTAGTTCAGTTTGAGACTGCTCAAGTCAAATATTTTGGAAATCAGGACTTTAAATGTACATGAAATATTAGACCTGTCAATTTTGAAGGTTGCTTTGTGTGACATTTTTCAAAATTATCAAAGATCAAAGGAATTTGCCACAAATTTGGATAAGTTTCGTGTGAGTGTCACATGGATTGCGGGAGACTTGACAGGTCTGAAATATGTACAGTTGTACACGTTGTACGAGTTCAATAGGCTTGTTCACGAATCAAATCAGTGACGTCACAAAATTGATTTTTTTTGGTTGGCAAAATTGTATTTCAACAATAACTTGCATTGTATAGCAATGGGACAGAATTTTATTTTTAAAATAACTTTTTACATACTAGTCCGATTTTTGATCTGTAAAAGGCATAATAAACCTGGTGATTTTCATATTTTTTCTACCAAATTACTTTTTAAAAATGTCCTCTGAATAATTTGAAATGTAATTTTCAAATATTTGGAAATTGTGAAAATTTGAATGCTATACAAATACATGAATTTAAATTCCGATTTTTGATCATTTTTATTTGATCTATTAGATCAAATAAAAATGATCAAAAATCAAAATTTTTTATATCCTATTAAACTGCAAAATGTCTACGATCAGATCAAAGGAAATTATTAAATTACCTTTAAAACCAATTTCATACCAGGTAGTTGCATTTTTACAACCCTGATTAATGAATACGATTTCTTGCCAACCAAGAGGATCCACAGGTAAAATTTTCGATGTTGTGACGTCACGGCGAATAAGCCTATAAAGATCTTGTTATGAATATTCGGAAGTTGCACAGAGAAGCTTAGCCCTCTTATAACAATGAAGAAGATGTGGATACAGGGGCTAGACATAGTCTGCATCCATTATAATTCCTATGTTATCCTATGCAAGGACTTATAATGAGAAGGGTAAGCATCTCATGATAAATTTGAAAAATATCGCGGGATGTGAGATTTTGTCAATTTTGGGACATTATCTTTAAAGCATTAAAACAACATAAATGTAATAATGATGGTCACAAAAATTGTTCTTGCAATGAAGCAGATGTCACTCTTTACGAAAATACCAATTCTGTGAAATTCTGTGAACTACTTTAAAAGCCTTTAGGTGCAAATTGTGGTGCACTTTTACCGTCGAATTACCGATGTAAACCGGAAGTGACAAATAATTGATAAAAAATTTCTTGATTACAAATTTCAATCATGTGTATTACTATTGAAGAAAGTGCTTGCTATAATGAAATGAAATTTACTCTAACAACGTTGAAATGTCACAGCTTTCAGAAAAACATCATTTCATTAAAATCCATACACTAATTTTCATTAGTTAGCTGCAAAGTGGAAGAATATCAAATGTCCCACCACAGATTTTAAAAAGCAAAATGGATTGTGTACGAGTTGCGTATCCTTCTCATTATACATTGTACGTCCTTGTCCTATGTGATGACAAATAGGTTTACTTCTGGGGTCTCACTAGCATGACTAGTAGTCTAGTATACTACTTGAGGGTGGTGATTTTCTTTATTATTAGGCTTAATGTTAAGTTAAGATTTAAGAATATAATATAAATAAGAGATTAGTTTCATCTGGACAGACAACTCGACAGGGACCCATAGTAAACTGCCTAAGGCTAAGCCAGGCCGACATAACACCTTTTCGGCATTAATTACAAAACAACTTACAACTTTTTGTTTAAAACCGCTTGCCCGTTAGGTTGGACATCACTGACAATAATTCCTACTTGTCGTGTTGTTTCAATAAATAGCTCAAGCTGTTGTTCTAATGCTTCAAATCGACTAACTTTCTCGCTCATCTTTTCTCACCGGATGTAAATTGAAGATGCAAGGGAGGCAATCAGGGGCGGATAACTTGGATTGACTTTGAAGAACTATAACCTAAATGAAACAACTAAAAATTGAACCTTTCTAGAGGAATGAATGCATTTATTGGCGCATTTTATTAATGCATTAAAATGACACACTGTAACAAATTTAGCATGTACTCTGTCGTAAAAGGATCAAGGTTGCTTCAAGGAATTTTATCAAGTACTGAAAATAGGTTATACTTTCAGTTCTGTGTACAGAGACAGCTTTCTAAAACACAAGATCATGTCATGCCTAGAGTGAATGCTGTTAGGATATGTACAAACAAATATGTGGTGTTGAGAACCGCCTCTAGAAATTGCAGTAACAAAGACACCAATAAACATGATAATAAGACTGGAAAAGAAATTGACATAGCAAGAGAAAACCCCTATGCAGGATTAAGTGCAGGACAAAAAGGTTAATCATTTAAATTTGAACCACGATTTTTTCTACCTTGTCTTAAGCTAGCATATCATTACATTTGTTTGGCTACCTGGCAGTGGAGGACTTCTTTAATAATGATTATTTACCAATTAATTACTGCAATTGTGTTTGTGCCAATTAAATAAAGTATTTGTATCTAGTATTGAGAGTAATATTTGTCCGTTATGGAGTCTTTGATATTCAATAAGCATGATAATTCTGATAGGCCGTTAGTCCAAGCATCAGGAAATGTCACCCACAAGATTCTTTCAAAATTTGGTGGTGGGAGGGGTGGGGCAGACATCATTAATTGGACTTGAAGATCTTGTGCAGAGGCAGAATTGCTTAATTTGGCTTGGCTAAACTATCTCTAGTTAGAAAAACTTAATGCTAACCCTCATCATGCAATACATGCATGAAAGCCCCTTCAAAAACTTTACAAAAGCTCTTTGGATTATTTGATGAATATAATAACTTTATCATAGCTAAGTATCAAATTAGCTGAAAAACAATAATAATAACTTAAAAAAGTAAATAATTTGTAAAGGTTCCGTGAAACTGGTGTCTCGCCTGCTCACACCGCTTTCATTATAATTTGGCCTATATTAAGATGTGGTTACTAAGAATTCTAAGAAATAACTGGTCTTTGAGAGTATCAGGAAATTTACCAAAATTGGAATCAACAATTTTTGAAATATAATTTTTTTTAAAATTGTTTTTACTAAAATTGATCCAAAAAGCATGGTTGCAAACAAGAATTCTAAAAACTGCTTATCTTTGAGAGTTGCAGGAAATTTACTGAAATTGGAACAATATTTTTCGTTCTTAAGTTTCAGAATGATGTTTAGTATGAAAAATTGCTAAAATATTTGATTGTATGCTAAAATTTCAAAAATTGTTAGATCTTGGACATTTTCAGGAAATTTACCAAAGTTGGAATCGGAATAAAATCCTGAAACATGCTGAAAGTTTATTGCTTATCTATTAGTATAGACTATATATATGCAACAATTCTACATCAAAATTAAATTTCCTCAGTTCCAATTTGTTTAAACATTCATTGATGCTGAAAATATAGGTCAAGGTGACATATTTCTGCAGCCCTTTTCACAAAAAATCTTACGATAAAAATTAGTCATAAGTCTTTAACATTTCATATGACTTACGATTAAAATTTATCGTAAGATATTTTGTGAAAAGGGCTGCTGGTATGGATGTTGGTTACTACTAAAGATGTAACCACTTACCGATCATCATCGCTCTATGGCATGTAGGTGCTGAGATATAGTGGAAAAAAAATTGATTGAAAAACTAAGTCCAACAAATGGCAAAATAAGGAAAAATTGGAATTATTTTTTTTTCAAATATATACTTGGGATTCAATAATGAAGTTGTACTGAATATTGTAAGATTTCAAAAAGTTATTGAAGTTCAAAAAAAGTTTTAACATTTGGATTAACCAAATGTTGACGACAACAACAACGACACCGACGACGGAATCTTTGGTCGCTATGTCTCGCCTTTGCGATATTCATCACAGGCGAGAGAAAAAAATGATTTCTAAATTTCTGTGACACAATTTCTTAAGAAGAGGCATATGCAACATGCCATGGGGTAAGATGGAAAAAAAAATTCCAGAAACAAGCAACAGCAATAGATATAAACAATAACCTTAGTATCCCATCACTCAGCTTAGTTAATTATAAGGGGGATCATAATGCTTGTTCTGTTCATGTGTATGTCCCTCATTTCATCTGCCACCTGGTCACAAAGATTAGTGTCCCATAGCCCAATTGTCCTTTTCATCTGTGTACCTTTTGTTCATCTAGATCTGTCATGGATCTTTTTGAATAACAAGTCATAGATGGATCTCTGATACAACAACTCTTAAATCTTTATTTATTTGCACAAATAAACCCTAAAAGGAATAATATTTTGTCTTTAATTGGGTCTTATGTAGTCATGAACTTCAGATAAATATTGAGTCACCTCTGTAAGAGCCTAGATCTAGGATACTACACCTCTTGGAAAAATAACATTTGTAAGATAAAAATTAGGTCACCTGGACCTACATTTCACACATGAGTGACTCAGGTTAAAGTTTGTGTTACAGTTAAGGTCTCAGATACTAACAACTTGTAGAGGATTAATATTTAGTCCGTTGGTGGATCTGCAGTTGGTATGATGCCCCTGATAAAAATAGGTTCACTTTGACTTATATTTCATTAACAAGTGACTTCTATTAAATTAAGATGAGAACAAAAATGTACAATAATTCTTTGACAAATGATATTCTTTCGGTAAATTTGTCTTCGATACTCGTTAAGACTCCTGATTAAAATTAAGTCCCTTAATCTACATTTCATGCATAAGTGGCTTAGATTAAAGTTTGTGTAAAAATTCAGATTCTTGAATAGTACCACTTTGTAGATGGGTAATAATACTATAGAAACAAACAACAAAGGGGAAGGGAATTTAAGCTGTCCTTTGTTACTGCTTCCATCTCTTTTTATAAGGGACATTATACACCCATATGATATTTACTGCTTCACAAGCAATCCAGCAGACTCAAAGCAATATCATTTTTTTTAGTAAAATTTTTTTCCTCAAAATGATTTAGACTTAAACATAACACATGCTCAAAGATTAAAAAGGTGAAATCTGTAGCCTTGCTTGATTTATATTACTTCATATTTGTTTCAATTTGATAGATCTAAAAATTGTCAATTGAAATTGTGAGATGTGGGCATTATATGTACAGGTTTACAATTTAAAACAACCTAAAATAATTTTTCATGACTGTAACTGAAAAAGGGGAAAAAAGTCTGATATTTTATTAGAATCTTGAATCACTTCTAAGGAAATGAAATGCCTGTTTTTTTCTGGTGACCTATGTTTATACAAACCCTTATACCCAATTTTTAAATACTTTCATGGTTCAGAATTTGAACTAGAATGAGAACTTTTGCTTTATATTTTTTCAGTTAAAGAAGCTGGTAAAGATTTATCATATTTAGCCATAATACTTGGAGGTCTTGGTGTTATGGGTAAGTATACATGTTTATTACAATTTTAAATGATTGACAACAACACTTACATGTAGATAAGCTGCAGAAACATGTTTTGCCTTTTTAACTCGGGCATCATCTGGCCCATAGGGGCTTGTCTTTATGGCAATGTATCGTGTATGTACATTATATAACTTTTAATAAAAATGTAGATTTCTATAAACTTAATTATTGGGGTTTAGTATACAGAGATATATATATTTTTATTTTTAAAAACTTTATATAATGCATATATACTATATTATAATACTATGCATGGTATATTGGCATAAAGATGAGCCCTATGTCTGGACAGAGAATTACAAAGTTGTTACCCTTGTATCAGTTGACTTAGTTATTTTGGAATGTGTTGATTCCTGCTACAATGGTATCTTAATAATTAAATTATTGTTTTGTTATAAAATGATTAACATTAATCAATGAAATGTTACAATACAGTTCATGTTGCACAAATATTGTATTTGCCTTTTGCCTTAATACTATCAATCCGTAAATTCTTCTGACAGTTCATTGTTTTAAACTGCTGTGTTGCTTTTGTTCTTTCTGTTATTGTTTAATTCACTTTTAAGAACAAATGATTTTTGTGTCGCCTGCTGTAAGCAGAGTCGACACATAGGGATTACTATCCGTCGTCTTACGTCGTCGTTGTCATATACTGCGTCGTCTGTCAGGTTTTGAATCTGCAACTCCTTCAAAACTTCCTGTCTAATTCCAACCAAACTTTCAGAATATGTTGTTCACTTGGTGTAGTTGTGCATCTGATACTTGGAATTTTGATTTTACAGATTTTAGAGGTTCACGGAGCCAAAATTGCTCATTTTTGAGTTTGTTGGTTTTTGAATCTGCATCTCCTTCAAAACTACTAGTCCTATTCCAACCAATCTTTCAGGATATGTTGTTCATCTGGTATAGATGTGCACTTGATACTTAGAATTTTGATTTTACATATCTTAGAGATTCACGGAGCCAAAATTGCTCATTTGTGAGTCTGTCGGTTTTTGAATCCGCAACTCCTTCAAAACTGCTTGTCCAATTCCAACCAAACTTTCAGGATATATTTTTCACCTGGTGTAGATGCGCACCTGATACTTAGAATTTTGATTTTATGTATTTTAGAGGTTCACGGAGCCAAAGTTACTCATTTGTTAATCTGGTTAATTAATCGTCAACTCCATCATAGCTATACTAAGTAAGTCAGATTCCAACCAAACTTGCAGGATATATTGTTCACTTGATGTTGTTGTGCATCTGATACATAATATTTTGATTTTACAGATTTGAGAGGTTCACTGAGCCAAAATAGCTCATTTGTTAATTTAGTTTGTTTATGTGGTACTCTGTCAAAGCTATAAGTCATATTCCAACCAACCTTTCAGAATATGTTGATCACTTGATGTAATTTGTGCATCTGATACTTAGAATTTTGATTTTACAGATTTTAGAGGTTCACTTTGCCAAAAATAGCTCCTATGTTGTGCAGGCGACACAAGTGTTCCTTGGAACACCCATCGATTTTTTTGTTCATTTTTACTATGAAGCCATATTCATCTATCACTTTATATTTCTGTAATTACGCAATCATCATTTGAGTCACTGCTGAGTCCTATTTGAAAATTGTCATGCTGGTTTTTTTTTATTCATTTTAGTTACTCTGAACTCATTTGTCTTTGATGCAAGTACAGTCCTTGACAATTTGTTTTGTATAGGACAGTTCACTAAGCCTTTCTTCAATGTATGAAATCCATTTTTTCCAGCTGATAATGTTGCTCTTCATGTCCCATTCTACAAAATTTGATATTGTCACACTTCGATGTCTTGAATACCTAAGGGACTGAAGAAAACAGTTCGAGTTAGAGGTGTCCAGGTTGAAATATGTTCAAACTTGAACAAAGGGACCTGAAAATGGGCTTTAAAACATCAATGCATGGTGTTCAAGCTGTTGCAGTTGGAGCCATGGAAGTTCTACTGTAGTAATTTGCAGCTGCTATTTTTGATGAGTCTATTTGCTGAGTGTCTTCTAGTGAATGTCTGAATGTTGTTGTATAATGTTAGCGTTCAAAAATTTTGATTGTCAGTTTGTTACAAATACAATACAAATCTAATTACATTTTAAAAAACAGGACATCAAGAGTAACAGGTGGAATATAAAAACTTGATTTCAACAGACTACACAGTGCAATAACAACCATTCAGTATTGCCATTATCAGTTTCATGTTCAGTTTTAATTTTTTTCAGGATTGATGTTTTATACATTAGGCAAAGAATTATTTTCTAAACAGAGCCCTGGTGGCATTTACAATGATGCTCTTAAGCTATGCAAGAAAAATTATGAAGTAATTGATATATTAGGAGAACCCATTGTGGGACATGGAACAGCTGGAAGTAGGAGAAGGAGACAAATTGTAAAGTTAGTATGATATTTAAGCTATAACAGTACATTATTTGAATACCTGGCATTGCCTGGTAGATTCGACAGTCAAAATGCAGTTTACAGGCGTAGTGGAGCCTGTAAATGGATATTTTGAACGTCAAATCAAGATTGACGCACTCAGGTATTCAAATAATGTACTGTTATTGCAATTCTAATGCAACAAAACAATTTCATGTTCAATTTTCAACTCATGAATTTGTAACAATATTAGCAACCAGACTTAACGGGGAACCTACTTTGTCCCAGGTGTGTAGATGGTGGAATGAACGAAGACATAACATGAGCACGGCACAGAAAAGAAAATGAAGACACGCACATATACAAAAATGAACAACACGTACCCAATAAAAACCATGGGTGAGATCAGGTGCACCGGTAGAGTAAGCATCTCCTGCTTCTTATAAGACACCCGCCGTGTTGAACATGTCAACATAAACATGTCAACTCCGGTAGTAAAGTCAAATTGGGTAGAGGAAAATCAAACTTTAGTGGCAAAGAGAAAGATCTGTTGTCATCTGAGAAACAGATATCTCATAGCGGTCCACAAGGACGTGATGTGGACCGTAAAACTTCTGTAGTGATGACCTCAAGTTATGGGCAACATACCCTTGCTTAAGTAGCCTATTTGTAAGCAACGGAGCTCTATTAAGGTAGTTGCTGTATCGACCACAGGCCCTTGAGAAGTGAATGAGTTGGGAGATGTAAACTCCGTATGCTGATGCTTTTGGAATGTTGCTACAAAGAAAGGGGACGTTGACTATTGGAAAAGTGAAGTCATTGTGTTTGTCATATAGCCTAGTTTGTAGTGTACCTCTTTGGTCAATTTCAAGATGAAGGTCAAGGAACGAGGCTGATGTGGAAGTATCTGTAGTATCCGTAATTTCTAGCTCTTTTGGATAGATAAGATGAAGAAAATCACCAAAGCGAGGATTGATTAGTGATAAAATATCATCTATATAACGGAAGCTGAAATTAAAGGACTGGGCCAGTTTTTTATCTTTATTTTGAAGAAACCCTTCGATGAATTCAGCTTCATATGAGTGGAGAAATAGATCGGCTAAAAGAGGTGCACAGTTTGTGCCTATTGGAATAACGATAGTCTGTTGGAAAACAAGTCCTCCAAACTGGACAAATACATTGTCGATCAGAAACTCTAACATTTTAATCACTTCTTCCTCTGTATATTTTTTCTGTGATTCTGAGTCGTATTTCACAAAGTATGCTTGTTCTCTGCCTATACCAATGTACTTATATCTTTGTTCGCCGTTCTTGCGGGAGAAACATATATGAATTATATCTTTCAGCTGTGATTTAAGTTGTTCATGGGGAATTGTAGTATAAAGCGTAGAAAAGTCAAAAGTTTTAATGCTGTTACAGTGTGATAATGATCTCGATTTTAAGATGTGAGTTTTTTAATATCCACATTTCATTTACACCACTTCTTGAAAAGCTTGTATCACAATATTTTTGAAGGCCCTTTTTTACGGCTGTCAAGATGGATGTTAATAGCTTAGAAATAGGTTTTGTAGAACATTTAGCAGATCCAGCAATGTACAGTTGTTTGTATGGGCATTTGTGTAATTTTGGTACCCAGTACAAGGAGGGGAGTTGAGTGTCTTCATCTTTGGTTGAAATCCCAAAGGAAAGCAAAACAGAATTTAAACCATTAAACTATCTAAATAAAAAGTTGTTTTAAGAATTTCTTTTAACAATGTTTGAGCATTTTTATACCCCCGCTTTAGTGGGGTAGAATATAATGATCTTGATGTCTGTTTGTCTGTTAGTAAATTGTGCACCAGCTATTTTGAATTTTGAAACTTCCGTTTGTTCATCCCTTGTTCGTATGTCCACCATAAAGTAAGTTCTGTAACTATTTTTTTTCCTTGAAACAGTAAGTCATAGAGACATGGGACTGTGACCATTTCTCAAAATCTTTAAAGCATAATGCTATTGTGCACCAGCTATTATAAAATTAGAATCTACTAATTTTTTAGGGTTTCCCATTATATACCATGTACTTGCGTTATTGTTGAATAGGGGTTCTTATTTTGTGGCAATAACTCCTCTTACACTGCCGATTCTTTATAGAATGTTCAGTATGTATTGACATTTCATGCTGCTATTTTAAAATTTGATTTATTTAATTTTTGTTTGTGTTGATTTGATTTTTATATGCAAAAACATGTACTTTGCCTTATTGTTGTCCTCCTAGACCACTGATGAAATAAAAAAAAATTTGCAGAATTTTCAGTGCATATTCCCTTGTGTACCAGCTATTTTAAACTTTGAATCTAATGTTTTGGGGATTTTCCTCTTATGCCAAATTTTGATCATTTATGTCTGCATTACATTTTGATCTGAAGAATGATATGGTAAGTTTTCTTTTGTAAATCATTAATTTCTGTAATCAAATTGGGGACAAGAGTATATGAGAGAGTTTTTCTCACAGTTTTTCTTAGTGTTTTATTTAATTTTGCAATATTTTTCTAAATAAATTTTTCTTTGTTTTCAGTTCACATGAATTTTTAGTAAATGGTGTGAAGCACATGAGGATACAGTTTTATATAAATGGACCCTACAGAAAAGCCACAGTCCATGTTGAAGTTTATCAGGTATTTTTATAAAAATGATCCTTATAGGTTTTTCAGGTACATTTGAACTTCGATGACTTAAACTGCAATAACTCGAACACCAGGGATGTCTCAAACCCTATTTCTGGACCCTTTGTTCAAATATTAATACAGTTCGACCTTGATAGCTTGAACACTCCTCTAGCTCGAACTGTTTTCATTGGTCCCTTGGGTGTTCGAGTCATCGACGTTTGACTGTATTTTTAAAATAAATGGTCCTTAAAGAAAAGCCACAGTGAATGTCGAGATTTATCATGTATTTTTGTTTATAAATGGACCTTATAGAAAAGTCACATTGACCTTATAGAAAAGCCACAGTTTTGGCATGTGTAGTTTATCTTTGTATTATTATATAAATTGACCTTACAAAAAAGCCACATGGACATTATAGAAAAGCAATAGTCAATGTAGCAGTTTATCAGGTAATTTTTAGATAATTAGACCCTATAGAAAAGCTACAGTCCATGTAATATTTGTGAGGTATTTTTCGTTCAAATGGGCCTTTTAGAAAAAACACATACCTTGTAGAAGATTATCATGTTTTTATACCCCTGCTCCGAAGGAGGGCAGTGTACTGTTTTACCTCTGTCCGTCCGTCCATCCGTTCGTCACACATACTTTCGTCGCATTTTTCTCAGCAACCACACATGACAACCTCTTGATATTTGGTATTGTACTTCAGTATGGGGTCCTATACTGCGCCTCCCATTTTTGGCCATATTGAATCACAACTTCCTGTTTACCGATGTTGTCCCACTTTTACTTTCATTTTCAAAATTATGACTTTTTCGTTGCATTTTTCTCAGCAACTACACATGACAGCCACTTGATATCTGGCACTGTGCATCAGTATGGGTCCTATACTGCGCGTCCTCTTTTTGGCCCTATCAGATTACCACTTCCTGTTTACCGACTTTGTGCCTTTTTTACTTTCATTTTCAAAATTGTGACTTTTTTGTCGCATTTTTCTCAGCAACTTCACATGACAGCCACTTGATATTTGCTATAGTGCATCAGTATTAGGTCCTATACTGCACCTTCCCTTTCCAGCCATATTGAATCACCACTTCCTGTTTACTGACTTCGTACCTTTTTTACTTTCATTTTCAAAATTCTGACTTTTTCGCCACATTTTTCTCAGCAACTACACATGACAGCCACTTGATATTTGGTATGGTGTCTCAGTATGGGATCCTATACTGTGTCTCCCCTTTTCGGCCATATCGGATCACCACTTCCTGTTTACCGACTTTGTGCCTTTTTTACTTTCATTTTTTGCATCTTATTTTTTCTGCAATCATGTAATTGCTTGCATTGTGTCTCCACTTTTACTGTGTCCACACCCGTATTGTGTCTACACAGACTTAATTTTGCACTTATCATATTGATTCAGGGTTCAATGAGTGGGGTATAACTGGCTGCCATTCGGCAACAGCTCTTGTTGTACATAAATGAATTTAAAAGAAAAATCAGATCATCAGGCATTTTTATATAAGTGGGTCTTATAGGAAAGCGACATGGATATGGACATTATTAAATAGCCCCAATTCTTGTAGAAGTTTATGAGGTATTTTTAAATGAACCTTAAAGAAAGAAAATCCACATGAACCTTAAAGAAAGAAAGAAAATCCACATGAACCTTAAAGAAAGAAACAAAATCCACATGAACCTCGTAGAAAAACTACAGTCCATGGCCATGCAGAAGTTTATCAGGTATTTTAATACAAATGGATCTTATTCAAAAGCCACATTGACCTTATAGAAAAGCAAAAGTCCATGTACAAGTTTATCAGGTATTTTAATATAATTGGGTTGAATAGAAAAGCCCAGTCAATGATAAGTTTATCAGAAATTTTAATATTAATAGATCCTATAGAAAAGCTAAAGTCCGTGTAGAGGGTTTCAGATATTTTCACATAAATGAGCCTTATAGAAAAGCCACAGTATCAGGTATGCTTATGTAAATGAACCTTATAGAAAAGGCCAGTCAATGTTAAAGTTTATCAGGTATATTCATATACACAGACCTTATAAAAAAAGCCACATGGACCTTACAGAAAACCAAAGTAAATGTAGAAGTTTATCAGGTATTTTATATGAATAAGTTGTATAGAAAAGCCACAGTCAATGGTGATTTCATCAGAAATTTAAATATAAGTAGACCTTATGGAAAAGCCACAGTACATATAGAAATTTATCATAGTACTATTGAAATAAATGGACCTTAGACAGATATAATTACTAAAGTAGGGTGACTTCCAATAGATTTTACAGGGCCATTTTGTTACAGTATTTCTCACTTCATAATGCAACACATGAGATTACCAAAAGTGTTTTTTGTATGTCTTATTTTCTACTTGTTTTAAATAGATCAAAAATTTTTATACCCCGCCACACGAAGTGGTGTGGTATTATGTGATACCCTCAGTCTTGTGTCTGTCCGTCCATCCGTCCGTCCGTCCCCCGAAGGTTTCCGACTGATTACTTGTGAACGAAATAATATAAGGTCTTCAAACTTGTTATACAAGTTGTTTGCCACAAAACTCAGGTCAAGTTTGATTTTGGGTTCAGAGGTCCAAGGGGTTCTGGAGTTATGCCCCTTGAAACTTTGAAATTTTGTGAATTTTAGGGTTTCCAACTGATAACTTGTGAATGAAATAATGCAAGTCCCTTGAACATTTGAAAATTTGCGAAGTTTAGGGTTTCTGACTGATAACTTGTGAACAAAATAACTCAAGGTCTTCAAACTTGGTATGTAAGTTGTTTACCACAAAAATCAGACCAACTTAGGTTTTATTTGCATAGGTCCAAGGGGGTTCTGGAGTTATGCACCTTGAAACTTTGAAATTTTGCAAATTTTAGGGTTTCCTACTCATAAAATGTGAATGAAATAACATAGTCTTCAAACTTGGTATGTAAATTGTTTACCACAAAACACAGGCCAAGTATAATTTTGGGTTCATTGGTACACATAGTTCTGGAATTATGCCTCTTTTTACTTAGAAATTTTGTGAAACGTGGCGGGGTATCATGTAATGCACCATTACTATTTTTAATTCTACCATGGAAACAGTACCACATATTTATATACCCATTGCAATCAGTCTTGTTACTTGCCCACCGAACAGTTTACCTGTTCGTTAGATTAATTCTGTTGAAACATCATTAGAGTTTCACAGAAACCAGCTTTGCACAAGGACATGGCATCTGAATTAATCTCATCTTCTTTCTTTCTTTCAGGATGAAAATCAGAAATACAAGTATAAATATTTAATAGTGGAATTAGATGGATATCCAGCAAAGACTATTGTGCTAGAAAATAACCGATAAATATACAATTTTCAAACTTGATGAATGTTCTGCTATATACTTTGTTATTGTGACTGGGTAAACAAATAAATTAATATTTTTATATAATTTATTTTTGTAACTTAGTGTTAGCAAAATGAGAAAAAATGATAAAGTTTTGAAACAGAAAATTAATATAAAACTGCAAAAATGTGTGTATTTACAATGGTTTGTGAGACACATAATAAATGTGGATTCATATTTCTTTACAAGGCTTACTTCACATCTCAAATACAGTTTAACATTGGACCATATTAGAACTTATTCAAACATCTTCTCTGAAACCACTTGGGCATATAGAACCAAACTTGCATGTTTACAATAATCATCTCATCTTGAAATAAGAAAAAGTTGCATTTCTGAAAGTTTATGTGAAGTGTGTATCAATGCTTTCTTAACAATTAAACGAAAGCTTTGAAACAAACATTCACCTATGTATGTGAGACAAAAAGTAAATGTGTATTCATATTTGTGTACAAGACTCACTTCTCATCTCAAATACCTGCAAGTTTAACATAGTTTAACATTGGAACATTTGGGAACTTATTCAAACATCTCCTCTGATGTAGAACCAAATAGTTTGGCATATAGAACAAAACTTGCATGTTTACAACAATTCATGGATGGTCCCCTTTCCAACTGTGTCTATCAAGTTTCCATTCCATCCAAGAAGGCCAATAGCAGGAAAATACATTATTATGTAGTTCAACATTAGAGCCTTACTGTAAATTTAGTTTTTGAAAATGGCTATTTTGATAGCTTATTCAAAGCTCTTCTCTAAAACTACTAGGCCAATCAAAATCAAACTACTTCAAAATGGTTCATAGGTGGTCCCTTTAAAGATAACTTGGAGACCCTCACCACATCCAAAATTAATGCCAGTGTGGGACATAGTTTAACATGTAATTTATGGAAACTTATGGAAAGATTTTTATGGAAACATATTGAAAGATTCCTCTGAAATCACTTGGCAAATTGGAGCCAAACTTGGTAACAATAACCTCTTTCAAACTGTGTCTAACAGGTTAGCATTCTATCCAAGATGATGCCAAAATGAAGACTGATTTACAAGCATGTTATGACTAAAGGAATTTCTCATCCCCAATTTTACAAAAATCACAATATCCTTAGATTGTCCCTTGCGTCTGTCAGATCTCAGTTCACTTCATCCAAGATGGCCATCAGCAGAGAACACATTTTAACATTGGATATATTCAAGGGGTTTTCTCTGACATCATTTAGCAAAAAGGAATCAATCTTGGTCACACTATGCTTTATGCGTTCCTCATCTGCAATTTGTCCTGCAGTTCTGCTCATCTAAGATGGCAGCCAACATGGAATTGTTATGACAAAGAGGTCTGATAACTTCGACGAAAATTAGACCCTTTAACGTATAGTTTTATTTGACTAAGTCAGCCATGGTGCAGGTTAGCGATACAGGCTCTTGAAAACCTCATGATTTTAGTAAGCAACTGAAACACTTAAATTTTTCATTTTTTGTTATGCTGTTTGTTGCATCTAAATGGATGCATGCCTGTCTGGCATTTTGCATCATTCAACCGTTACCTGCATGTTTTGGTTTTGTGTATGTTATTTTTGTAATTTATATTTTAATGCACAATTTATACCCAAACCATTACATATAACTACAAGACAAAATATTAAATACATATTCAGTTTTTTTCTCACCATTCTACATTGGATTTACCAAGTCTGTCTTGGATATGTAGAATGCCGCAAGTAATATTTGAGACGACACTTTTCGAAGGCTTAGACTCAGTTTGCTATGCCATGCTATGAACAGTTGCAGACAGCTAGTTTCATCTCTATTGATGTGCATGGAGGTATTTATTTTGGCCAACTCAACCTATTTTTTCTGCAAGAAAGTTAAGTTTTTATACCCCTGTTTTGCGAGAGGTATATATTGTTCATGGTGTCTATCAGTCCATCCTTCCGTCCGTCCGTCTCTCTACCCAAAAGCTGCTATCCACTACATATGGTGAACATATGGTATCCACTACTCCTCTTAAACCACTGACAGGAATTTCATAAAACTTTTTAGGAGCTTAATTATATATTGTAGATGTGCAGTACGCTTTTTGTTTTCCAATAATTCCTTTTTAGCTCACCTGGCCTGAAAGGCCATGTGAGCTTTTGCCATCACTTTGCATCTTTCGTCTGCCCGTTCGTTGTCCGTCAACAATTTCAAAAATCTTCTCTGAAACTGCTGAGCAAATTGTAATCAAACTTGGCCTGAAGCATCACCAGTGTATGCAGTTTCAAAATTATGTTCGATTAGTCCGAAGACCAAACAACATGGCTGTTGTTACTAAAAATAGAACATAAGTTTAAATTGCTGTTTTTTGCAAATAACTCAAAAGCTGTTACAGATATCAGAAATCTGACAGGACAAAAGTTATCAGCATAGCAAGATCTACCTGCCCTGCAATTTTGAAGAAAATCGGAAAACATGTCTTGGAGTAATTTCAAAAAGTGCAACAGATAGAGGTCAAGTGTACATTGCAAAAAGGTTCAGCATATCAAAATCTACCCACGCTGAAAATTTGAAGAAAATCCAAAACCCTTGTAGGAGTCATTGCCCTTTTATCACAGAATTTTGAAAATTTTCATATTTTTCGTCTTTTATTTCCAATACTAGAAGATGAAGGTTAAGCGTAAATTAATAAAATGTTTGCCATACTGTGTGGACTTCAAAACTGGTGTTCGCTTACAGCCATTTTCAGAATGGCTGCCAAAAAGGCGGAAAAATTCAACATTGTCCGATTTCAATGAAATTTGGTTTCCAAATAGATAATGATGTTGCTACTTCAAAACCAGTATTGAAAAGTGTTAATGACCGCCATTTTCAAAATGGCCGCAAAAAAGGCGGGAAAATTCAACATTATCCGATTTCAATGAAATTTGGTTTCCAAATAGGTATTGATGTTGCAACTTCAAAAGCGACGTTAAAAATTGTTCTTTTAACGTCATTTTCAAAATTCAACATTGTCTGATTTCAATGAAAGTTGGTTTCCAAATAGATATTGATGTTGTGACTTCAAAACTGGATTGGAAAATTGTTTGTTGACTGCCATTTTCAAAATGGCCGCCAAAAAAGACTGGAAAATTCAACATTGCCAGATTTCAATGAAACTTGGTTTCCAAATAGTTATTGATGTCGCAACTTCAAAACTGATGTTAAAATTTGTTTGCTTACAGCCATTTTCAGAATGGCTGCCAAAAAAGGCGGGAAAATTCAACATTGTCCGATTTCAATGAAATTTGGTTTCTAAGTGGATATTGATGTTGTGACTTCAAAACCAGTGTTGAAAATTGTTTGTTGACTACCATTTTCAAAATGGCCACCATAAAAGGATGGAAAATTCAACATTGTGCGATTTCAATGAAAATTGGTTTCCAAATAGATATTGATGTTGTTTGTTGACCGCCATTTTCAAAATGGCTACAAAAAAAAGCCGGAAAATTCAACATTATCCAGTTTCAATGAAATATGGTTTCCAAAGAGAAATTGATGTCGTAACTTAACAAGAGGCTCTCAAGAGCCTATATCGCTCACCTGGACCATGGCTGCCATAGATAAAAGGCATTTCCAATAGGAAAAATGAAAAATAACATTTAGCAGAATACTTTTTTTCTAAAATTACAGTATTCTTGTTTGGTTTCCATGGCAACCGAAAGATCCACCATCCATTACAACCCATAACAGAACACCATTCAAAAAAAATTTGGGCAGGGGTTCCCCTTATAATTAAAGTAATACATAGTGCTGAAATTAAAACATGCAGACCACTTTTCAAATAAAAAATCAAAATTTGGGCAGAGGTTCCCCTTAAAATCAATAGGGCCAATGTAAAAACTATGTTCCAGATGGGGGCCATCTTGGATAAGGCATGGACCTACCAGATACATTTTTTGGGTGGGACCACCTAAGGACCATTGTGGCTTAGATTGGTTCTAATTGGACTAGTAGTTTCTGAGAAGAAGATCTTTGAATGTTATATTCCATAGGGTCCAATGTTAAAACTATGTTCCCGCTGGCAGCCATCTT
>MJUU01009997.1:26220-40018 GCA_002080025.1 Modiolus philippinarum | reverse complement strand
CCTGCCGGATACCTTTTTTGGATGGGACCATCTAAGGACCATTGTGACTAAGTTTGGTTATAATTGGACTGGTAGTTTCTGAGAAGAAGATCGATGTCTTTCCCATTGGGTCCTATGTTAAAACTATGTTCCCCGCTGGCGGCAATCTTGGATTAGGTACGGGCCTGCCGGATACCTTTTTTGGATGGGACCATCTAAGGACCATTGTGACTAAGTTTGGTTATAATTGGGCTGGTAGTTTCTGAGAAGAAGATCTTTGAATGTGTTTTCCCATAGGGTCCAATGTTAAAAACTATGTTCCCCGCTGGCGGCCATCTTGGATTAGGTACGGACATGCCGGATACAATTTTTAAAGGGGACCACCCAAGGACTATTGTGACTAAGTTTGGTTCCAATTGGCCCAGTGGTTTCAGAGGAGAAGATCTTTGAATGAAAAGTTTACGCCGGACGGACGGACGACAGACGACGGACAACGGACGCCAAGTGATGGCAAAAGCTCACCCTGGCATAGCCAGGTGAGCTAAAAATATGGTGTTGAAAATTGTATTTGACCGCCATTTACAAAATGATGTCTCAACTTCAAAACTGGTGTCGAAAGTGGTCTTTAGCAAGAACGTTTTTGTCAAAAAAGCCCAACAAAGAAATATAGTAAAACATGATCAGACTTAAAATACAGGTCAATATATTGGTGGTGTTCGAACTACCAAAGTTTGAGGGACTGAAGTTCAACTTTATAACTTACAATGTGAGCTTGATTGTGGCAACAGAAAGCCAGATGATCGATACAGGCTCCTTGAAGCCTCTGGTTTTTCATATTTTTGATATGTTTTGGACTATGTCATTTTTAGCCCAATGCAAACCATATGGTGACCACTTGATATCCACAACTTCTCTTAAACCACTGACTGTAATTTCATGAAACTTATGCAGGAGCTTAATAACATATTGTAGATATGCATTACGCTTTTTGTTTTCCAATAATTTTCTTTTTATTATGCCCCGCAACAAATGTGGAAGGGGCATATAGATTTACCCTTGTCTGTACGATTATATGTACGTCCCGCAGTTGAGTTTTGCATTTAGGTAACCTTTTGTAATATTTCAATGATATTACATCAGTACATGCACCTTGAGTGGTACTACAATTAGGGATCAATGACCTACATTTTACACTTCAGTGACTTTTGTAAAATTTTGCGTTAAAGTCCATTTCTTAACAACTACCAACCATACCAAAATAATATTTCATCAAATTAATTGCCATGATGATTTATACCCAAATCTAATTAACAATTAAATGGCTTTGACCAATATTCTAATCTGGAGTGATTTTCGTTAAATTTTTCTCAACACCTAGTGATATTGCATCAAATTAATCAACTTGATGAATACTATCCATAATGCAAAAAATACCGAAGTTGCATAAAACAGTAAATTTTGTTATGCTGTACACGTGTTTCAAGGAGTAACCTCTCATCAGCAGCATTAAAATCAAATAATTTGGAAAGCCATAATCCAAAGGTTGTCTTAANTTTACCTCTGTCCGTCCGTCCATCCGTTCGTCACACATACTTTCGTCGCATTTTTCTCAGCAACCACACATGACAACCTCTTGATATTTGGTATTGTACTTCAGTATGGGGTCCTATACTGCGCCTCCCCTTTTTGGCCATATTGAATCACAACTTCCTGTTTACCAACGTTGTCCCATTTTTACTTTCATTTTCAAAATTATGACTTTTTCGTCGCATTTTTCTCAGCAACTACACATGACAGCCACTTGATATTTGGCACTGTGCATCAGTATGGGTCCTATACTGCGCCTCCTCTTTTTGGCCCTATCGGATTACCACTTCCTGTTTACAGACTTTGTGCCTTTTTAGCTCACCTGGCTAATGCCAGGGTGAGCTTTTGCCATCACTATGCGTCTGCCTTCCGTCCGTCTGTCCGGCGTAAACTTTTCATTCAAAGATCTTCTCCTCTGAAACTACTGGGCCAAATGGAACCAAACTTGGCCACAATAGTCCTTGGATGGTCCCCTACAAAAAAGGTGTTTTTCAGGTCCGTGCGATATCCAAGATGGCCGCCAGCGTGAAACATAGTTTTAACATTGGACCCTATGGGAAAACACATTCAAAGATCTTCTTCTCTGAAACTATTAAGCAAATTTGCACCAAACTTGGCCACAACAGTCCTTAGATGGTCCCTTACAAAAAAGATGTTTTTCAGGTCTGTGCGATATCCAAGATGGCTGCCAGCGGGAAACATAGTTTTAACATTGGACCCTATGGGAAAACACATTCAAAGATCTTCTTCTCTGAAACTACTGAGCCAATTGGCACCAAACTTGGCAACAATAGTCCTTTGGTGGTCCCTTACAAAAAATATGTTTTTCAGCACGCTCTATATCCAGGATGGCCGCCAGCGGGAAACATAGTTTTAACATTGGACCGTATGGGAAAACACATTCAAAGATCTTCTTCTCTGAAACTACTGAGCCAATTGGCACCAAACTTGACTACAATAGTCCTTTGGTGGTCCCTTACAAAAAAGGTGTTTTTCAGGTCTGTGGGATATCCAAGATGGCCGCCAGTGGGAAACATAGTTTTAACATCCTTTGATGGTCCCTTACAAAAAAGGAGTTTTTCAGGTCTGTGCAATATCGATGATGGCCGCCAGCGGGAAACATAGTTTTAACATTGGACCGTATGGGAAAACACATTCAAAGATCTTCTTTTCTGAAACTACTGAGCCAATTGGCACCAAACTTGGCCACAATAGTCCTTTGGTGGTCCCTTACAAAAAAGGTGTTTTTCAGGTCTGTGCGATATCCAAGATGGCCGCTAGCGGGAAACATAGTTTTAACATTGGACCCTATGGGGAAACACATTCAAAGATCTTCTTCTCTGAAACTATTAAGCCAATTTGCACCAAGCTTGGCCACAATAGTCCTTAGATGGTCCCTTACAAAAAAGGTATTTTTCAGGTGTGTGTGATATCCAAGATGGCCGCCAGCGGGAAACATAGTTATAACATTGGACCCTATGGGAAAACACATTCAAAGATATTCTTCTCTGAAACTACTGAGCCAATTGGCACCAAACTTGGCCACAATAGTCCTTGGGTGGTCCCTTACAAAAACGGTGTTTTTCAGGTCTGTGCGATATCCAAGATGGCCGCCAACGGGAAACATAGTTTTAACGTTGAACCCTATGGGAAAACACATTCAAAGATCTTCTTCTCTGAAACTATAGCCAAATGGCACCAAACTTGGCAACAATAGTCCTTTGGTGGTCCCTTACAAAAATGGTGTTTTTCAGGTCTGTGCAATATCCAAGATGGCCGCCAGCGGGAAACATAGTTTTAACATTGGACCCTATGGGAAAACACATTCAAAAATCTTCTACTCTGAAACTATTAAGCCACTTTGCACCAAGCTTGGCCACAATAGTCCTTAGATGGTCCCTTACAAAACAGGTGTTTTTCAGGTCTGTGTGATATCCAAGATGGCCGCCAGCGGGAAACATAGTTTTAACATTGGACCCTATGGGAAAACACATTCATAGATCTTCTTCTCTGAAACTACTGAGCCAATTGGCACCAAACTTGGCCACAATAGTCCTTTGGTGGTCTCTTACAAAAAAGGTGTTTTTCAGGTCCGCTCAATATCCAAGTTGGTCGCCAGTGGGAAACATAGTTTTAACATTGGACGGTATGGGAAAACACATTCAAAGATCTTCTTCTCTGAAACTACTGAGCCGATTGGCACCAAACTTGGCCACAATAGTCCTTTGGTGGTCCCTTACAAAAGAGGTGTTTTTCAGGTCTGTGCGATATCCAAGATGGCCACCAGCAGGAAACATAGATTTAAAATTGGACCCTATGGGAAAACACATTCAAAGATCTTCTTCTTTGAAACTATTAAGGCAATTGGCACCAAACTTGGCCAAAATAGTCCTTTGATGGTCCCTTACAAAAAAGGTGTTTTTCAGGTCTGTGCGATATCCAAGATAGCCGCTAGCGGGAAACATAGTTTTAACATTGGACCCTATGGGAAAACACATTCAAAGGTCTTCTTCTCTGAAACTACTGAGCCAATTGGCACCAAACATGGCCACAATAGTCCTTAGATGGTCCCTTACAAATAAGGTGTTTTTCAGGTCTGTGCAATATCCAAGATGGCCACCAGTGGGAAACATAGTTTTAACATTGGACCCTATGGGAAAACACATTCAAAGATCTTCTTCTCTGAAACTACTGAGCCAATTGGCACCAAACTTGGCCACAATAGTCCTTAGATGGTCCCTTACAAAAAAGTTGTTTTTCAGGTCTGTGTGATATCCAAGATGGCCGCCAGCGGGAAACATAGTTTTAACATTGGACCCTATGGGAAAACACTTTCAAAGATCTTCTTCTCTGAATTTACGGAGCCAATTGGCACCAAACTTGGCCACAATAGTCCTTTGGTGGTCCCTTATAAAAAATATGTTTTTCCAGTCTGTTCAATATCCAAGATGGCCGCCAGCGGAAACATAGTTTTAACATTGGACCTATGGGAAAACACAATCAAAGATCTTCTTCTCTGAAACTACTGAGCAAATTGGCATCAAACTTGGCCACAATAGTCTTTATGTGGACCCCTGAAAAGAATTTTTTTTTCAGGTTCCCACTTTATCCAAAATGGTTGCCAGCAGGGAACATAGTTTAACATTGGACCAGTTTAACATTGGACCCGATGAGGAACACTTACAGCGGTCTTTTCCCCTTAAACTAATTGGGCATATTGGAACTATAGTTTAATTATATACATGTATATTGGCTCTTTAACATAAAATGTCTATGTTAATAATCAAGTACCAGGTGAGCGATACAGGCTCTTGAGAGCCTCCTGTTTACTTTCATTTTCAAAATTGTGACTTTTTTGTCACATTTTTCTCAGCAACTTCACATGACAGCCACTTGATATTTGCTATAGTGCATCAGTATTAGGTCCTATACTGCACCTTCCCTTTCCATTGAATCACCACTTCCTGTTTACTGACTTAGTACCTTTTTTACTTTCATTTTCAAAATTCTGACTTTTTCGCCACATTTTTCTCAGCACCTACACATGACAGCCACTTGATATTTGGTATGGTGTCTCAGTATGGGAACCTATACTGCGCCTCCCCTTTTCGGCCATATTGGATCACCACTTCCTGTTTACCGACTTTGTGCCTTTTTTACTTTCATTTTTTTGCATCTTATTTTTTTCTGCAATCTTGTAATTGCTTGTATTGTGTCTCCACTTTTACTGTGTCCACACCTGTATTGTGTCCACACACACTTAATTTTGCGCTTACCATATTGATTCAGGGTTCAATGAGTGGGGTATAACTGGCTGCCATTTGGCAACAGTTCTTGTTGTACATAAATGAATCTAAAAGAAAAATCAGATCATCAGGCATTTTATATCAGTGGGTCTTATAGGAAAGCGACATGGATATGGACATTATTAAATAGCCACAATTCTTGTAGAAGTTTATGAGGTATTTTTAAATCAACCTTAAAGAAAGAAAATCCGCATGAACCTTAAAGAAAGAAAGAAAATCCACATGAACCTTATAGAAAAACTACAGTCCATGGGCATGTAGAAGTTTATCAGGTATTTTAATACAAATGGATCTTATTCAAAAGCCACATGGACCTTATAGAAAAGCAAAAGTCCATGTAGAAGTTTATCAGGTATTTTAATATAATTGGGTTGTATAGAAAAGCCCAATCAATAATAAGTTTATCAGAAATTTTGATATTAATAGATCCTATAGAAAAGCTATAGTCCGTGTAGAGGGTTTCAGATATTTTCACATAAATGAGCTTATAGAAAAGCCACAGTATCATGTATGCTTATGTAAATGAACCTTATAGAAAAGCCCAGTCAATGTAGAAGTTTATCAGGTATATTCATATACACAGACCTTATAAAAAAGCCACATGGACCTTACAGAAAACCAAAGTCCATGTAGAAGTTTATCAGGTATTTTATATGAATAAGTTGTATAGAAAAGGTATAGTCAATGGTGATTTCATCAGAAATTTAAATATAAATAGACCTTCTGGAAAAGCCACAGTCCATGTAGAGGGTTTGCAGTTATTTTCACATAAATGGGCCAGACAGAAAAGCCACAGTACATATAGAAATTTATCATAGTACTATTGATATAAATGGACCTTAGACAGATATAACTAGATGTTGTCAAAAACGACAGCTATCGCCGCACTCCCTGTTTGACACAGAAAACAGTTGTTATACACCTTGGGCATATATTTTTTCATTATTTTTTAAATCTAACAATTGATAGTCTGAAAGAATTCTAGGATATATGGTTGCTAAGCAGAATTCCAAAAAATAACTGGTCTTTGAGACTTTCAGGAAATTTACCAAGATTGGAATCAATATTTTTGAAATCCAATTGTTGAAAATGTTTGCCATAAACTACACAAACAATTCAAGTAGAGTTACTAGGTAGAATTCCAAAAAATAAGTGGTCTTTGAGACTTTCAGGAAATTTACCAAAATTGTAATCAAATATTTTTGAAATCCAATTGATGAAAATGTTTGTCCTAAACTGCACAAACATCTTAAGTACAGTTGCTAGGTAGAATTCCAAAAAATAAGTGGTCTTTGAGACTTTCAGGAAATTTACCAAAATTGGAATCAAATATTTTTGAAATCTTTTTGATGAAAATGTATGTCCTAAATTAAATAAACAATTTAAGTATGGTTGCTAGGTAGAATTCCAAAATATAAGTGGTCTTTGAGACTTTCAGGAAATGTACCAAAATTGGAACCGCTTTTCAGAATCACAAGTTTTCAGAATTTTGTTTTTTATCAAACACTTGTCAGAATATAAGATAATACAGCAAAATTTTTAAAAAATATGTGTCTTTGACATTTTCAGGAAATTTACCAAAGTTGGAACCAGAACCAAAATTCCAAAAGCTTATTGCAAATCTATAGACTATATGCAACAATTCTGCATAAATATTTAATCGATAAATCCCAAAATGTAGGAGGAGTTTGAGTCACATGCCATATGTGTCAAAATCCACATCTTTTGGTCTTTGTTAAAATTAACATCATGGGGCCTCTTGTTTGCAACAAGACCAATATCAAAAATTCCAAAGCTTATTGCGCATCTACAGACTCTATGCAACAATTCTACAACAAAATTAAATCCCTAAATCCATAAATGTAGGAGGAGTTTATGTCACATGCCACATGTGGAAAAAATGACATCATGGGGCCTCTTGTTTGCACCAAGACCAATATCGAAAATCCGAAAGCTTATTGCGCATCTACAGACTATATGCAACAATTCTACATCAAAATTAAATCCCTAAATCCAAAAATGTAGGAGGAGTTTGAGTCACAAGAAAAGTGTGACGGACGGACGGACAGACGAAGGGTATAACATTATCCCCGAACTTTCTTCGAAAGTGCGGGGATAATTACTAAAGTAGGGTGACTTCCTATAGATTTTACAGGGCCATTTTGTTACAGTATTTCTTACTTCATAATGCAACACATGAGATTACCAAAAGTGTTTTTTGTATGTCTTATTTTCTACTTGTTTAAAATAGATCAAAAATTTTTATACCCCGCCACACGAAGTGGCGTGGTATTATGTGATACCCTCAGTCGTGTGTCCGTCCGTCCATCCGTTCGTCCGTCCATCTGTCCCCCAAAGGTTTCCGACTGATAACTTGTGAACGAAATAATACAAGGTCTTCAAACTTGGTATACAAGTTGTTTGCCACAAAACTCAGGTCAAGTTCGATTTTGGGTTCAGAGGTCCAAGAGGTTATGGAGTTATGCCCCTTGAAACTTTGAAATTTTGCGAATTTTAGGATTTCCGACTGATAACTTGAATGTGAACAAAATAATTCAAGGTCTTCAAACTTGGTATGTAAGTTGTTTACTACAACACACAGGTCAAGTTTGATTTTGGGTTCAGAGGTCCAAGGGGTTCTGGAGTTATGCCCTTGAAACTTTGAAATTTTGCTAATTTTAGGGTTTCCAACTGATAACTTGTGAATGAAATAACGCAAGTCCCTTGAGCATTTGAAAATTTGCAAATTTTAGGGTTTCTGACTGATAACTTGTGAACAAAATAACTCAAGGTCTTCAAACTTGGTATGTAAGTTGTTTACCACACAAATCAGGCCAACTCAGGTTTTATTTGCATAGGTCCAAGGGGGTTCTGGAGTTATGCGCCTTGAAACTTTGAAATTTTGCAAATTTTAGGGTTTCCTACTCATAAAATGTGAATGAAATAACATAGTCTTCAAACTTGGTATGTAAATTGTTTACCACAAAACACAGGCCAAGTATAATTTTNGATTTACAAGTATAAATATTTAATAGTGGAATTAGATGGATATCCAGCAAAGACTATTGTGCTAGAAAATAACCGATAAATATACAATTTTCAAACTTGATGAATGTTCTGCTATATACTTTGTTTTTGTGACTGGGTAAACAAATAAATTAATATTTTTATATAATTTATTTTTGTAACTTAGTGTTAGCAAAATGAGAAAAAATGTTTTGAAACAGAAAATTAATATAAAACTGCAAAAATGTGTGTATTTACAATGGTTTGGTCACATTTTGTAGATTATGCTTATGGGTAATGATTTTTTCCAGTTACTGGAATTTGGCTGTTCAAATTTGTGAAATAATTGATACTGTATGTGTTGTTACTAATTTGTCTCATCTTGAAATAAGTAAAAGTTGAATTTCTGAAAGTTTGTGTTAAGTTTGTATCAATGCTTTCCTAAAAATCGAACAAAGGCTTTGAAACAAACATTCACCTATGTATGTGAGACACATAATAAATGTGGATTCATATTTCTGTACAAGGCTTACTTCTCATCTCAAATACCTGCAGTTTAACATTGGACCATATTAGAACTTATTCAAACATCTTCTCTGAAACCACTTGGGCATATAGAACCAAACTTGCATGTTTACAATAATCATCTCATCTTGAAATAAGAAAAAGTTGCATTTCTGAAAGTTTATGTTAAGTGTTTATCAATGCTTTCCTAACAATTTAACAAAAGCTTTGAAACAAACATTCACCTATGTATGTGAGACAAAAAGTAAATGTGTATTCATATTTGTGTACAAGGCTCACTTCTCATCTCGAATATACCTGCAAGTTTAACATAGTTTAACATTGGAACATTTGGGAACTTATTCAAACATCTCCTCTGATGTAGAACCAAATAGTTTGGCATATAGAACCAAACTTGCATGTTTACAACAATTCATGGATGGTCCCCTTTCCAACTGTGTCTGTCAAGTTTCCATTCCATCCAAGAAGGCCAATAGCAGGAAAATACATTATTATGTAGTTCAACATTAGAGCCTTACTGTAAATTTAGTTTTTGAAAATGGCTATTTTGATAGCTCATTCAAAGCTCTTCTCTAAAACTACTAGGCCAATCAAAATCAAACTACTTCAAAATGGTTCATAGGTGGCCCCCTTAAAGATGTCTTGGAGACCCTCACCTCATCCAAAATTTATGTCAGTGTGGGACATAGTTTAACATGTAATTTATGGAAACTTATGGACAGATTTTTATGGAAACATATTGAAAGATTCCTCTGAAATCACTTGGCAAATTGGAGCCAAACTTGGTAACAATAACCTCTTACAAACTGTGTCTGACAGGTTAGCATTCTATCCAAGATGATGCCAAAATGAAGATTGATTTACAAGCATGTTATGACTAAAGGAATTTCTCATCCCCAATTTTACAAAAATCACAATATCCTTAGATTGTCCCTTGTGTCTGTCAGATCTCAGTTCACTTCATCCAAAGATGGTCATCAGCAGAGAACACATTTTAACATTGGATATATTCAAGGGGTTTTCTCTGACATCATTTAGCAAAAAGGAACCAATCTTGGTCACACTATGCTTTATGCCTGTCTGGCATTTTGCATCATTCAACTGTGACCTGCATGTTTTGGTTTTGTGTATGTTATTTTTGTAATTTATATTTTAATGCACAATTTATACCCCAACCATTACATATAGCTACAAGACAAAATACATACATGTGAACCTCCCAACGGGAGGCCAAAATCTCCCTCTTTTTTGTCCCTCTTCCGTACCTCCCGTTTTCTCTTCAGATCTTCCGCTTTTTCAAAGTTTCCACAACGAAAATTTCAAGTCGCCATTTTCGTTATTTTTGTTGAGAAAAACTCCAAGTAACTCTTATAAGAATCAATACAGGTGACACAGGTAAACATAATGAGAAGGCTAATTAGGATATTAGTGTTGATGATTACATAACAATTACTGCTATAGTGTTATAGCCAGGGATGTATATTTCCACGGATCAATGAACAACAACCGGCAATCATTACCTTCAGTCATATGTCAATCTAACTTTACCTGTATGATTATTTACGATCAAATGTTTTTAAAAGTAGAGTTTTGCATTGGCAGAACCCCAAATTTTTGTGTTTTTGTACTAAATAGATACATATATCATCGTTTTTATGATGTTTTTTTTCAATTATTTTGCAAAAATGCGTCTTGGTTGTCTCCCCTTATTTTTTTGTCTTTAACTAAACTGATTATTTTTCAGTATTGTTGAGATTTTATGCTATTTCTGGCAATTCTTTTAGACATTAAAACTTATTTTGCAAATAAAAATAAACATTAATCAGTGTTTTAAGCACCATTTGCTTGAAATTTTACAAAACATTTTCTTTCATAAATACCATATTTACAAATATCAAATTATTCATTAAAATGAAAAGTACCCCATTACCTTTCTGTACAAAATGATAGTATCACTGTAATTCAACAACTTGCTTGGCACAAAGTATTAGACACAGAGCCAAAATCGTTGAACAGGTCTAGTACATGACATTCTTGAAAATCTGATAAATTGATCTGAAAGTGGAGGAGTCTCTTAATATAATATTACAAATACCCCCACAAGGGCCTATGTAGGGGTGATCAAAGAAAATATAATGCTGCAAAAATGACTGCATTCACCAAAACTATCAGAGGAAAACATATAAAATGGTTAGAAATAAGTCGACGAAAAATCTCCAGTTTTCAGACCCAATCTCCAGCTGAAAATTTTCAAATCTCCAGTTTTCAGCTTACAAGTTTATCACATGTATGAAAATACATATTCAGTTTTTTTCTCACCATTCTACATTGGATTTACCAAGTCTGTCTTGGCTATGTAGAATGCCGCAAGTAATATTTGAGACTACACTTTTCGAAGGCTTAGACTCAGTTTGCTATGCCATGCTATGAACAGTTGCAGACAGCTAGTTTCATCTCTATCGATGTGCATGGAGGTATTTATTTTGGCCAACTCAACCTAGTTTTTCTGCAAGAAAGTTAAGTTTTTTATACCCCTGTTTTGCGAGAGATATATATTGTTCATGGTGTCTATCAGTCCATCCTTCCATTCGTCCGTCTCTCTACCCAAAAGCTGCTATCCACTACATATGGTGACCATATGGTATCCACTACTCCTCTTAAACCACTGACAGGAATTTCATAAAACTTTTCAGGAGTTTAATTATATATTGTAGATGTGCAGTACACTTTTTGTTTTCCAATAATTCCTTTTTAGCTCACCTGGCCTAAAAGGCCATGTGAGCTTTTGCCGTCACTTTGCATCTTTCGTCTGCCCCTTCGTTGTCCGTCAACAATTTCAAAAATCTTCTCTGAAACTGCTGAGCCAATTGTAATCAAACTTGGCCTGAAGCATCACCAGGGTATGCAGTTTCAAAATTGTGTTTGATTAGTCCGAAGACCAAACAACATGGCTGTTGTTACTAAAATGCTGTTTTTAAAAAATAACTCAAAAGCCGTTACAGATATCAGAAATCTGACAGGGCAAAAGTGATCAGCATAGCAAGATCTACCTGCCCTGCAATTTTGAAGAAAATCAGAAAACCTGTCTTGGAGTAATTGCCCCTTTTCCGTAAAATTTTCAAAATTTGTACATTTTTTATTTTTTATTTCAAAAAGTGTAACAGATAGAGGTCAAGTGTACATTGCAAAAAGGTTCAGCATATCAAGATCTACCCACCCTGAAAATTTGAAGAAAATCCAAAACCCTTGTAGAAGTCATTGCCCTTTTATCACAGAATTTTGAAAATTTTCATATTTTTCGTCTTTTATTTCCAATACTAGAAGATGAAGGTTAAATGTAAATTATTAATAAAATGTTTGCCATGCTGTGTGGACTTCAAAACTGGTGTTCGCTTACAGCCATTTTCAGAATGGCTGCCAAAAAGGCGGAAAAATTCAACATTGTCCGATTTCAATGAAATTTGGTTTCCAAATAGATAATGATGTTGCTACTTCAAAAGCAACGTTAAAAATTGTTCTTTGAACGTCATTTTCAAAATGGCCGCCAAAAAGGCGGGAAAATTCAACATTGTCCGATTTCAATGAAAGTTGGTTTCCAAATAGATATTGATGTTGTGACTTCAAAACTGGATTGGAAAATAGTTTTTTGACTGCCATTGTCAAAATGGCCGCCAAAAAAGGCTGGAAAATTCAACATTGCCAGATTTCAATGAAACTTGGTTTCCAAATAGTTATTGATGTCGCAACTTCAAAACTGATGTTAAAATTTGTTCGCTTACAGCCATTTTCAGAAAGGCAGGAAAATTCAACATTGTCCGATTTCAATGAAATTTGGTTTCCAAGTTGATATTGATGTTGTGACTAACAGACTTCAAAACCAGTGTTGAAAATTGTTTGTTGACTGCCATTTTCAAAATGGCCACCATAAAAGGTGGGAAAATTCAACATTGTGCGATTTCAATGAAAATTGGTTTCCAAATAGATATTGATGTTGTTTGTTGACCGCCATTTTCAAAATGGCTACAAAAAAAGCCGGAAAATTCAACATTATTCAGTTTCAATGAAATATGGTTTCCGAAGAGATATTGATGTCGTTACTTAAAAATATGGTGTTGAAAATTGTCTTTGACCGCCATTTACAAAATGATGTCTCAACTTCAAAACTGGTGTCGAAAGTGGTCCTTAGCAAGAACGTTTTTGTCAAAAAAGCCCAACAAAGAAATATACATTTGTAGTAAAACATGATCAGACTTAAAATACAGTTCAATATATTGGTGGTGTTCGAACTACCAAAGTTTGAGGGACTGAAGTTCAGCTTTATAACTTACAATGTGAGCTTGATTGTGGCAACAGAAAGCCAGGTGAGAGATACAGGCTCCTTGGAGCCTCTGGTTTTTCATATTTATCCCCGCACTTTCGAAGAAAGTTCGGGGATAATGTTATACCCTCCGTCTGTCCGCCCATCTGTCCGTCCGTCCGTCCGTCACACTTTTCTTGTGACTCAAACTCCTCCTACATTTTTGGATTTTGGGATTTAATTTTGTTGTAGAATTGTTGCTTATAGCCTGCAGATGCGCAATAAGCTTTCGGATTTTCGATATTGGCCTTGGTGCAAACAAGAGGCCCCATGATGTCAATTTTTACACATGTGGCATGTGACACAAACTCCTCCTACATTTATGGATTTAGGGATTTAATTTTGTTATAGAATTGTTGCATATAGTCTGTAGATGCGCAATAAGCTTTCGGATTTTTGATATTGGTCTTGGTGCAAACAACAGGCCCCATGATGTCAATTTTAACAAAGACCCAAAGATGTGGACTAGATACATGCCCCTTGTGACGCAAACTCCTCTTACATTTTTGGATTTAGGGATCAAATCTTTATGCAGAAT
>MJUU01009997.1:10431-24318 GCA_002080025.1 Modiolus philippinarum | reverse complement strand
GGACCATTATGATGGTTTTGACCTACATTTAATGCTTGAATGACTTTTATGCATGTTTGCATGTAGGGCCATTTCTTAACAAGAACATAATATTACATTGATTGACAATCAAATTAATTACTGTGTTGAGGACTACATAATTCATAAATAATTTTATAACCTGACATTATTTTACGCTTTGGTAACTTTAGTTGGACTTTTTCGTCAAGGTCCATTACTCAATAAATACTTATTGAACAATCATGTTTAATATTTATTAAACAGTCATCTGTAATAGTAGTTCTTGATTCAGTTTAATTACTGGGAACTAATTTTATGGCTTATTAACTTAGTTAATGTATTGCAATCAGTCTGTCGACCGGGCATCTGTGTCTCACAGACATATTCCCTAGTCATATTATACACCCACTCTATAGAGAGGGGTATACTGCATTTACCTTGTCCGTCCGTTCGTCCGAAAAATGAATTTTTCGTCGCATTTTTCTCAGCTTCTACAAGAGGGATTTATTTCAAAATTGGTATGCAGCCTTTATGTGGTTAGTTGTAAGGAACGTATTATTTTGAGTCCTGTCGGATGTGTACTTCCTTTTTGACGAAATGTGACTATTACGAAAAAGATTTCGTTGCACTTTTCTCAACTTCTACAAGAGGGATTGATTTCAAAATTGGTATGCAGCCTCTATATAGTTAGTTGTAAGGAACGTCCTATTTTGAGTCCTGTCGGATTTGTACTTCCTGTTCGACATGAATTTTTCGTCGCATTTTTCTCAGCTTCTACAAGAGGGATTGATTTCAAAATTGGGTATGCAGCCTCTATATAGTTAGTTGTAAGGAACTACCTATTTTGAGTCCTGTCGGATGTGTACTTTCTGTTTGACGAAATGTGACTGTTATGAAATGTAGTGAAAAAATGAATTTTTGTCGTATTTTTCTCAGCTTCTACAGGATGGGTCGATTTCAAAATTGGTATGCAGCCTTTATATGGTTAGTTATAAGGAACATCCTATTTTGAGTCCTGTCGGATGTGTACTTCCTGTTGGGCGGAATGTGGACTTTGTTACGAACTGTAGTGAACACATGAACTTTTCGTCGCATTTGTCTCAGCTTCTACAGGAGGGATTGATTTCAAAATCTGTATGCAGCCTCTATATGATTAGTTGTAAGGAACGTCCTATTTTGAGTCCTTTCAGATGCATACTCCCTGTTTGACGAAAATTGGACTTATAGATATATAATATCTGTGTGTGTGTTTGAATTCATTTTCCTTTTCTGTGCCATTCTCATGTTGTGTCTCTGTTTCTTTGTTGTTTCCGATGTTGTCATTGTCCTTTGCTTATTCGTTTTAGATTGACGGTCCGGTTCTCACTTACAGACTGGTGCTGAAATATCTTGATTAAAAACTGAAGATATTTTCACCTAGTGAAACTAACGACCTGCCATTGGATGTGGGCTTTTCTCACCGTTCATTAAAGATCTTATAGTGGCTTTGAGTTGTTGTTGCTCTCCTTTGGGTCGTTGTCTCTTTGACACATTCCCCATTTCCCTTCTTTTTTCCATATATACTTTTATTTACTGTTTTGTTTCATAAGGTCTTTCGAACACTGTACTTTATTTCTTACGTCCATATTCCACCATAAGACATGAGTAAAGTCCCATTGGAAAGTTTGGTTACTTTTTATTATAGATCTCTCACATCCACAGACGTTCTTCTATTGGAAGGATCTTACGCAACATAAAAGAAACAGTGTTTTCTCTGAACTTTCTGTCCATTTAACATGAATATTCAAAAACTAAGCCGATATTATTAACACTGTTAATCGTCTCTATTTTATTTCAAATAAGTTGTTGAACCTTTCGTCGACTCATGTCTTTTCAGTGTAGATAGCAACATTGAACATAAAGGTGATAGAAAACAAAGAACCAAAAATCATCTCAATAAAAGGCAAAAATAAATAAGGTCGAATCTCCTTTCTTCTCGACTCGAGGTATCTTACATGCAAAGAATCTCCGTACTTGTTTCGGTAAAATGATGTAGAGACTGTACAAACTCTTTGCTCACATATTCATATATTACATAATACAAGAAATTTACACTGAAAGTAAATATAATAGTTGCAATTAAAACAGTTCTTTGTATTGAATTTACGATCCTGCATCCTTGACCAAAAGTCAAGATACATGAATGTAGCATTGTTCAACATTTAGGAAGTGCTAAGGGTTGTCTTGAATTTACTACGAGGTAGAGTGTTTGCTCTTTGCTGAAAACCTCATGGCAACTTCAAAATGAAGAACAACAATGACGCTTTGTTCCATTTGCTTAATCTTACCATGTTTTTAGAGGCATTTTGTCCCATGTACGTTTAAAAACTCCATATCCCTTTATTTGTTCATTAAGTATTGAATGTTCACACCAAAATCTATTCTTGATCAGTTAGAAAATATAACTATTCATTTCAATCGATCTCAATGTCAAAGAACAGAATGCTAAAAAGGAAAACCATTTATAAATCATTTAACATACATTAATTTTACATTCAGAGAATACTTCTGTCTACAGTATCTTCTTATTTACCTTTTCTAGAACAATAGGTTGGTCAATGTGCCCTTATATCAACTGCAGTTAAATGTCAATTGCTTATTGGAATCTGCCGTAGTATTCTGCGTTTGAAATTTGAATTCTGAAAATAATATTCTTCATTCAATTATACGCATTAGAACGTAAATTGGAAAGGTCTGAAAAGGCAATAAAATAATAAACGCCTAAACTTAAAGCATACACATTTTAAAAGTGATAAAGATGCAAATACTCAAATCATTTTCGTCAACAACCATGAACAATTTTTTTTGGTTATCATCAGTATGTTTTAAGAACTGGTTTCAAGCATCAATGCAACAAGTGAGTCCTAAGTTACACATCAGTCTCATCCTAATTTGAAAAACCTGTTTTTATTCATAAAGTTCAGATATAGGCCATGGAATTTTTCTGAATTTGAATATTTACAATGTTTCGTCTTTGAAATGTTTATATTGCTAAAACATCAATAATCATAATGTTTTATGAAGCTCTAACAACACTTATGGTCTAATAATGATGTCCCAATCTTCTCTTAGGCTCAAAATGTTCAATCAACCATCCACTTTTTTTTAGCATTCTCAATTGAAAAAAAGATTGCTTTTTTCAAAATATGAATATCCTTGCTCACACTTGTACCAGTGTATGTTTCAGATGTTGATTTTACAAACGGCGAAATCAAGTACACCCTAGCATTGTTTAGTGTATTGAAAATACATTGGCACAAGTGAACAGGGATATTTTAAAATAAACTTTATCATTTTAAATTGAGAATCCCCCAAAAATGTATTTTTGCAATAGGTAAATTGCAAGAACCTTAAAACTGTAATTATAACGTGTTCTAAGGGAAAAGCAAGGAATGTTGTATTTAGAACAGAAAAAAAATCATAGTGCAACTTTGTTTAATTAGAACTATTCTACCTCTTAACCCCCTGAATAAAACAAAATATAGGATTTATTGGTATTTTTATGGGAACGGGCATCTTATATAAAAAAAAAATATGTGGCCTTTTGTTACAGCAGAACCACATATTTTTGGACTATTATATTTAAAAGGTTTTGTATGATATGTATTCAAGTTACATACATTGATTTTAGTAAACAAATATTGTCCAAGTCTAAGAATACTGTAAAAAAATAAAATTTCCACACATCTATTGTATGCAAGCAGTAATCTTGTATTTCAACGCCTGAACAAGTAACGCAAGCAAAATGACCAAACTTTTTGACTACATGCTCTAGGAAAATGGCTCTAATAGCTCTAGAAGGTATCCGGTTAGGTTATTAGGGTAAACAATGCTACATACGCTTGGGTCACCATTTTCCTTGCATTGACATTAGACCGTATCCAGATGAGGTACGTGGGTAGACCCATTGCTCAAAATAATTGATAATGCTATCTAAACTACATGTAAATCAGTTTCGTCGAGATGAAAGGCATTAGATCGTACCCAGGCGAGGACTGGGGTGAACTCGTGGATCAAAATAATCTATCATGCAAACCTAAGCCACGTAAGTCATTTTCGTTTAGGTGACCAGCTTCGTTGAGAGTCTGATGAAGCATGAGGGTGAAGCAAGCCTCCAAATAATTGATAATGCTACCAAAGCCACGTAAGCCAGTTTGTCTGAGGTGCACGGACATTTGTTTCGTTGATGTTTACGCATATCACACCGTATCCAGACGAGGTGTAGTATTAAAGAATTACAAAATACCGAAATAACTGTTAATTTAGAGCTCAATTCGACATCTTATGCCTCTTCAGTGCAGATCAAATCAAAATATTTGGAAATCCATATACCGAAATATGTGTAAAATCTGATAGTGAAATAGCTCAAAATAATTCATAATACTACCTAAGCCACCTGAACAAGTTTAGTTAAGGCACTGTATGCAGTTGAAATATGGCGTGAACCCATTTCTCAAAATAATTTTTAACGTTACCTGCAAGCCACATATAATTTGCGGAGGTTGAATTTCAAGCTTTCCTCTTCATATTTTGGGGCTGGTAGATTTGATTATTTGCGAAGCTCTTGTATAGGGAGCATATGTTCGAGCATATCGTATAGGTTGAGATACATGCACGCTATACACGGGGCAAAAGGGATTTTACTCCTCCCGAGTGGTTAGGATTTCTGTAGTGTTTTAATCCCAGGTGACTGTAATATAAAAAATTTAAGTGCTCATTGAATATTACTAAATGAAAGAGCATCATCAATATATCGTAAAGTGAAAGAAAACACAACGCTTGTGGCTATTGGTCGTCATAAAAAGCTCATCGGCAAAATCGAACAAATTCCAATCAAAGGGGTTTGTTGGACTGAGAAGCAAAATGTATAATAAAAGAAGAAAGGGCACCTACACGACAATTAAAATAAAACTGTTCCAAGTACTTAATGAAACAAGAAAGACTGCCAGTTTCGTCAATTAAATATACCGAATAAATTTTGACATGTCACATCAGAAAGGGGCAAAATTGAATACACTTAAAATCAAACAGAATAGCATTCTCAGTATTAGCCAAATCAGCAGCAGAATTAATATTTATGAACTCAAAAAGGCATGTTTTCTGGCAGTGACAGCAGCAGCAAGATCTGTAAAGATTTTTTCACTGCTATGGAAAAAGAATGACCTTAGTATCACAATTTCCGGGGGGGGGGGGGGGGGGGNGGGGGGGCTTTGGCGATTTGGACTAGAAAATCTATTTTTTTTTCATGTCCATCTCGAACAAATTATTTATTACCACAAATGTGTCATTAAAATATTAATTCCCAGGACAAGAAGGATCGTCCTTATCTCTTGCTGAATTGTCTTAAACATCTGAAAAAAGGGATTATTGGAAAATAAAATACATACTATTAGTGAACATCTACATTATGTTAATAGGTCCTTCATAAGTTTCCTGAAATACCAATCATTGGTTTAAGAGGAGTAGAGGAACCCAGCTTTTGGCATCGAGCTATAATGACAAAGTCCAAAACATAAAAAATCTGGGAAAAGGGAATTATTGGAAAACAAAATACATAATGCACATCTATAATATGCAAGTTTAATTAGTTTCTGACCAGTGGTTAAGGAGAAATAGTTGAAACCAGGTGTTCACCATATGGTCTGCATTGAGCAATAAAGGGCTACGCGGAGCGCAACATGATACGACCGCAGCATGCCGACCACTAAAATTTGAACAAGTGTAAAATAAATTGAATGCGGACACAGTAAAGAGCTTGACACAGTAACTAGATAGACATTTTAAGGAGACTGGCGCAGTAATTAGCTGGATACAAACTAGAGAATATAGAAATTAGCCCTTTTGATCACTGAAAGCTCAGAATTTGTAAGAGACATGCTAAATCTGTTGACATACTACTGACAGCTTATATCAAGAAAAATCCAAAGAAAAATAAACATAGAAACCCGAAGAAATTGCATATTCAGGAAAATTGCCATTTTGGCCCCTTTGACTCCTTAAAGCTTTAGAAACCTTTAGAGCTACTAAAAATCTGTTTACAAACAACTGAAAGCTTACACCAAGAGGAATCCAAAGAAAAAAAATATTTAATCTGCACATTTGCAATCTTAGCCCCGTTTGGCCCCTCATAGCACCCAAAGGAAACAAGTTATATCAAAAATCTAATAGTTAAGCGCCATATTTATTTTTCATAAGGAATCTATTGAAAAAAAACTGCATCAAAATAGGACTTAAAATAAAAGAAAATATAATTTTTGTGATTCGGACCTTTTTGGCCACATTTATATCATGAATGGTACATGTGACGTGAAATCCTTTAACATTCTAATGAGTGAAAAATAAAAATTCTACAGTCAAATGTGTGAAAAAATTGTGTGTGCCCTTCTGGCCCCTTTTTTATAAACAAGTTTGGCCACAATGACCAAAACTATGCCAAGTATTCTTTTTGTGCCAAGGAACATTGTGTTAAAATTTCATAAGGATTGGACGACTGGAACTAAAGTTATTGACCAAAAACAAAAGTGTCTACAGACAACGACGACAACGACAACGCCGCCACCGCCGACGACGAAGACAGCATCATACCTGTCAGGAAGGTATTGGTTTACAGAATTCTACTTGGATTTCATTTGGTTTTATGCATTTGAAACATTTTTGGAATTATGGATTTCCTTTGTTTGGGTTCTAGTGCTGCTGATGAGGAATTAATTTCCGAAATGGCCATACAGCTCATTAAAATTATTGCAGTTGGAGTTAACATATGTGTTATGGTCTCATGTTCATTTACTCCATATCCTTTTGTAAAATATTACATGGTATAACAAGTTTGTAGTTCTGTCATTATGATTATCATTGAAAGGATATGGAGTAAATGACACGAGACAAAGTCACTACAAAAAGATGGTGAAACCAAGCAATGGAATTATGCTTTATTATACCCCCACTCTATAGAGAGGGGGTATACTGGATTCACCTTGTCCGTCCGTTCGTCCGTCCGTCCGAAAAAAAAAATTCGTTGCATTTTTCTCAACTTCTACACGAGGGATTGATTTCAAAATTGGTATGCGGCCTCTATATAGTTAGTTGTAAGGAACGTCCTATTTTGAGTCCTGTCGGATGTGTACTTCCTGTTTGACGAAATGTGACTGTTACGAAATGTAGTGAAAACATGAATTTTTCGTCGGATTTTTCTCAGCTTCTACAAGGGGCCTTGATTTCAAAATTGGGTATGCAGCCTCTAAATAGTTAGTTGTAAGGAACTTCCTATTTTGAGTCCTGTCGGATGTATACTTTCTGTTTGACGAAATGTGACTGTTACGAAATTAGTGAAAACATGAATTTTTCGCCCCATTTTTCTCAGCTTCTACAAAAGGGATTGATTTCAAAATTCGTATGCAGCCTCTTAATGGTTAGTTGTGAGGAACGTCCTACTTTAAGTCCTGTTGGATGTGTACTTTGTTATGAAATGTGTAAAAACATGAATTTTTCGTCGCATTTTTCTCAGTTTCTCCAAGAATGATTTATTTCTGCCCTGTCTTTGGATTTCGATTTTTGTGAATTTCTCCCCTTTGTTCCTTCGGTATTCTACTGTCGTTGTTTCATTTCAAAATTGGTATGCAGCCTCTATATGGTTAGTTGTAAGGATCATCCTATTTTGAGTCCTGTGAGATATGTGCTTCCTGTTTGACAAAATGTGGACTTTGTTACAAAATGTGGTGCAAACACGAAATTTAGTGTGATGCAAGAGATGGGGGCGGGGATATTTGTGGCCCACTAGGCCACAGTAACTCTAGTTTTGGCAATGTAGATTCATAATCTGTTGTGTTGTTAAAAAACAAGGGATGTTGACAATTTTGTTTCGATGTGTTAGCTTTCTCTTATGCATTTTGTTACTGCCCTCCGTTAACAAGGCATGGGCGTCAGTTTATGCAGGTCCCACAAAAAAGCTGTCTTGTATGACACTGTTCATCTCTCATCGTATGCAATTTCTATTTGATCTTTTATAGACATTGTTACGATACTTAGAGGACGGTCATTTGATTTTCGGGATGTAGGTGGTCGGGGGTTAGTTGATTGAGTAAACAAATAATATAATCTTGGTACCAAGGAAAATAGATATCCTAATCCTTCTTGTCCTGGGAATTAATATTTTAATGAGACATTTGGTGATAATAAATAAATTGTTCGAGATGGACATGAAAAAAATTAGATTTTCTAGTCCAAATCGTCAAAGCCCCCCCCCCCCCCCCCGAAAATGACATTGTGATACTAAGGTCATTCCCTTTCCTTAGCAGTGAAAGAATCCTTAAAGATATTGCTGCTGCTGTCACTGCTAGAAAACACGCCTTTTTGAGTTCATAGATATTAATTCTGCTGCTGATTTGATAATACTAAGAATACCATTCTATTTGATTTTAAGAGTGTATTCAGTTTTGCCCCTTTCTGTTGTGACATGTCAAAATTTATTCGGTATAATTAATTGACGAAACTGGCAGTCTTTCTTGTTTCAATAAGTACTTGGAACAGTTTTATTTTAATTGTTGTGTTGGTGCCCTTTCTTCTTTTATTATACATCTTGCTTCTCAGTCCAACAAACCCCTTTGATTGAAATTTGTTCGATTTTGCCGATGAGCTTTTTATGACCACCAATAGCCACAAGCGTTGTGTTTTCTTTCACTTTACGATATATTGATGGTGCTCTTTCATTTAGTAATATTCAATGAGCACTTAAATTTTTTATATTATAGTCAACAACAAATACTACGACGAAGCTTCATTTATCAAAAAGTTGGAATGGTTGTGTCATTTTCATTAGCATTATGCAATTGTGCCTGCACTTAGCTAATTAACTTAATTAATTAATTACGGAATCCAGGTTTCCGTTATCGGTCCGAAATTATACAGGCTTTGTTAAATTGCGATTTGCCCATACATGCCAAACCCGCAAAAACGTCCCTTCCGATCACCCTTCGGTACGCATTACCCGCCGCGGGTAACCGTTTTCACTCGAAAAATTGATCAGGTGAAATTGTCGTGCATGTCGTTGTGTTGATTTGTGTCAATCAACTCAAGTATCATTCTGACAGGTAAACAAGTTATTCAGACCTTGTAATTAGTGTTGATTAGGGCAATAATTAGGACGGGTATTGTTTATATTGTAATCAGTATTATGAGTAAGCACCTGACATTAATTACAAAGATTAAACACAATCTTTCCTCAATTCTGATACAAAATGTTTATCAATATCGCCAATTACTTCCCTTGAATAATTTTCCATTTTATAAAAAGTGTCCCTTAGATTTTGATGTTAACACTAATAAATACCCCCAGTTATTGAATTATCTTAAAAAAATTCTAAATTTTTGTTTTAAATAGAATCTTGGATATTTTCTCTACATATTTTATTTTGATGAAGTTAAAAATAAATGATTATAGCCGTTTAATCAATTTCTTATGAAATTACATATTTCCTTTTGCAACCATATTTCATTCCTAACGCGACAAATAAATAAATCTCCCTTCAACAAAACAAAATCAAATTAGAACCACTGTTCTGTACAAAGAAGCAGTAAGGTAACACCTGGATATAACTAGCCGAAACACACTACACAGCAAGACAATGCAAGTTCCAGTTTCTAATTAACAGGTTTCTACTAGTGACTTTATAATTGAATGAAGAATATTATTTTCAGAATTCATATTTCAAACGCAGAATATTGCGGCAGATTCCAATACGCAATTGACATTTAACTGCAGCTGATATTAGGGCACATGGACCAACCTATTGTTCTAGAAAAGGTAAGTTAGAAGATACTGTAGACAGAAGTATTCTCTGAATGTAAAATTAATGTATGTTAAATGATTTATAAATGGTTTTCCTTTCTTTGACATTGAGATCGGTTGAAATGAATAGTTATATTTCTAACTGATCAAGAATAGATTTTGGTGTGAACATTCAATACTTAATGAACAAATAAAGGAATATGGAGTTTTTAAACGTACATGGGACAAAATGCCTCTAAAAACATGGGAAGATTAAGCAAATGGAACAAAGCGTCATTGTTGTTCTTCATTTTGAAGTTGCCATGTGGTTTTCAGCAAAGAGCAAACACTCTACCTCGTAGTAAATTCAAGACAAACCCTTAGCACTTCCTAAATATTGAACAATGCTACATTCATGTATCTTGACTTTTGGTCAAGGATGCAGGATCGTCAATTCAATACAAAGAACTGTTTTAATTGCAACTTTTGTATTTACTTTCAGTGTAAATTTCTTGTATTATGTGATATATGAATATGTGAGCAAAGAGTTTGTACAGTCTCTACATCATTTTACCGAAACAAGTACTGAGATTCTTTGCATGTAAGATACCTCGAGTCGAGATGAAAGGAGATTCGACCTTATTTATTTTTGCCTTTTATTGAGATGATTTTTGGTTCTTTGTTTTCTATTACCTTTATGTTCAATGTTGCTGTCTACACTGAAAAGACACGAGTCGACGAAATGTCCAACAACTTATTTGAAATAAAATAGAGACGATTAACAGTGTTAATAATATTGGCTTAGTTTTTGAATATCCATGTCAAATGGACAGAAAGTTCCAAGAAAATACTGTTTCTTTTATGTTGTGTAAGATCCCTCCTATAGAAGAACGTCTGTGGTTGTGAGAGATCTATAATCAAAAGTAACCAAACTTTCCAATGGGACTTTACCCATGTCTTATGGTGGAATATGGACATAAGAAATAAAGTACAGTGTTCGAAAGACCTTGTGAAACAAAACAGTAAATAAAAGTATATATGACCTTTTTCGTTAGTTTCACTAGGTGAAAATCTCTTCAGTTTTTAATCAAGATATTTCAGCAGCAGTCTTTAAAACTTGTATAGTAAGTGAGAACCGAACCGTCAATCTAAAACGAATAACCCAAGGACAATGACAACATCGGAAACAACAAAGAAACAGAGACACAACATGAGAATGGTACAGAAAAGGAAAATGAAGACACACACACACATAGATATTATATATCTCTAACTTTTTCCCGAAGCTATGAATTGTAAGCGTGTATAGTAGATATTACCTATGAAGTCGAAGAATATATAGGAATGTGGGCATAAAGGATGTAATGTGTTATATCTCACCAAGTATTTACATTGATATGATCGGTGTTTTCCCTATTTTTCCCAGTAAGTAATTTGATATAACATTTCATATTACGTAAGACATTGTCTGATATTTTTAATCGAATGGGAAGATATAGAAAGCTTCCAAATATCCCAGCCAAATATGTTCAAATGTTAATTTGTGAATTCAAATGGGGGTAATAACTAAAATTGCTGAATAGAATTTTCAACAACCAAAGTCGAAGATTCTTAAAGATAAAGCAAATGGAAAACCACCGGAGAAATGTCCACCGCAATAAAGACCGGGTTAAACTGGTTTTAAGGCGCTCCAAAACTCCCTTTCCGTTGTGGTACTTTCCGGTGGCAACTCAACAGCAATTACTATTGAAAGGTCGTAGACAGTAAAAAAATGACCCTCCTATAGTATAAAGTTAAAAAGTCTTGAACCAGATTTCGAACAGAAACTTCAAATTTTTCCTCACGGTACTAATAACTATAAAGAACTTTTTTTAATGATCGTAAGAGACGGAATTTTTGAAGCCTTGATTAATAAGGCGGCCTCGAAGACAACCATGTCTAATTAATATGTGTTAGCTCTTGCATAGCGAATCAACTGTGAAACATACATGTAGCAAATAAGAAACTAAAATTAATAACATGTTTATACTAAAACAGATAATAAAAATATTACATCTTCTATGTTGGATAAGATCCTTCGCAAAGTAGAACGTCTCTGGTTGTGAGGTATGTATGATAAAAGCATGCAATCTTACTTATGGGGCCTAAACCCTGTCTTGCTGTGGAATACGACCCGTGCAGCTTAATGGACATTTATCCATGCATAGTTTGTATGCCCCTATTTTTTTTGGTCTGATCAATGTTCCCTATATACATTTGCTGTAAATATCTTCCCTTCTGCTTTAACTGCCGCTAATTTTCTCTTTGACACTGTTTTCCTATTCCTACTTTCTATTTTATGATAAGACATGAAATATGCAAACAATTTTAAAAAGGTATAATAAAAATGTAATTGTACAGATATAAAGAACTGACACATATATTTAAATGATTTAGATGGTTCAAAAAGTTTGTTATAGCTTAAAAACCCCAGTAATCTATTTTTAGTTATGGTAAATCCACCCGATCATAAAAGGTAAAAAATCACTTATTATACCGAATTAACTACAGTTTCAAGTTCTGCATTTTATGTAAAGGTAAGTCTTTTTTTCATATATTATAAAGTACTGATAAATATTGTGTAAAACATAAAGAGTGAATCTTTTATATAAAACTGGATTGGTTCTAATATTTTTGATAGGCACATAAGGTGTTTTCCCTTCCTATGCCCAATCTTTGAACTCAAATGACTTGTCAATGGGGTAATTACAAAATTACCTAAAAAGAGTTGTTAAAAGCCGAAGTCCATGAGACAAAAAGAGTAATCTTATACCACCGGAAAATTGTCGACTACAATGGTCCTGACTTGGAACAGACATTTAAGACTTCATTACTTTGAATAAGATTTGTGAAAAGACCATTTTTTTCTGAATTGGTATTAAGAAAATAATTTGTTGCCCTAGTCAATGGCAACTTTTAAATAANAAAAAAAAAAAAAAAAAAAAAAAAAAAAAAAACAAAAAAAAAACAAACAAAAACGAAAGGATACGTGGTAAATGCACATGACAAAGTCTCTACAAATACACAATGAAAACCATCAGTGGAACAACGGTTTTTTATTGTTGTGAAGTCGAGCAACCTGCATGTAACATGAGATAATTATTGCTTAGTCGGATTATGTAATACAAAAAATGTAGTAAGAGTATATTTAAGAGTAATAAATTAAATTGCTTGTAAGATAATGGGTTTTAACCACCCCTTTTCCCACAGGCGCTTTAATTCCATTAACAACTCTGAAACATACTTTAGCTCATTTAAAGAAAAAAATATTAGAAATATAAAGGCTGACATAGAATCTTCCACTCATGTCTATTTATTTAAGCTACATGAACAAATACAGGGATATAGAATAAATGTACATGGGACAAAATCCCTGTAACTACATTGTAATATTTTTTTGTTATTTTTACAAAACAATAATGCCAAAATGTTGAATTTGATAGTTCATTCATAAATCAATTCAAATCAAATCAAATATTTATTGATAGATAATCCAAGAAAGGATTGTAATCAATACACAATACAAACTAGAATGTCAATTGTTCCAAGAACAATTGATAGGTATTTTCCAAAGTTGCGTCATTATGTTCTCATTATTGATTGTCCTAACAAAGTGGCTTATTCTTTTTTATATATATAAAACTATCATTTTAATCATTAAACAAACATTCTAAGCTTCGTATGTATCTATTTTTGATAATTTAAACGTCAAGTACAGTCGTTTTCTTTGACTTTGACATTAACCTTATTCAAAGGTCAAGTCCTACTTAATACTTTTTGAATGGAAAGTCCTCTTTATCTGCAAAGAAAGCTATTAATATAACACCTACATCAGTTACAAAAAATGAGTTTTTGGTCTATCAACCCATAACAGTTGGTCTTATAAGCAATATTTAAATTCTCTTTTTTTTTGCGGTCGTATAATGGTATGACGTTGGTGTCGGCGTTTTTTGGCAGCATAACTTTGGTTCTAGTAGACGGATTATTATCAAATTTTAGTATGATGTTTCTTGGCACATGCGTAAACTAAGATTTCGATTATAGAT
>MJUU01009996.1:143304-164532 GCA_002080025.1 Modiolus philippinarum | reverse complement strand
ATAGAACAAAAACGTGTGATAGGTATTATGTAGACAGGAATTCAATTATTTTTTTTTACTCAATTAAAAGTATTTAACACCGTTTAAAAGGAATTTATCGGAGTACAAATGGGACCATGTCACTCACAAACATATCATAAAAGTCCTTTGGAATTAACATATCATAAAAGTCCTTCGGACTTTTATTTGTTTGTGAGTGAATTGGTCCCGTTTATACTCCAATAAATTCTTTTGAAACTGTGTTTAATCGTATACTGAATTAAAAACTCATGTTTTATTATATCCATCATCTGCATAGAGTATGTGATGATAATCACCAGCCACAAGGCTGTCAAAAGAAGTATATTGCTACGGTCAACCAAGTGGCAAAAGTTTTACTGATCAGAAGTCAAAGTTTACACCCCAAGCTTACATTTAAAAACGGATCTGCAGTCGTTAAAAAGACACATTGTATACAATTGTAACCTTTTTTTGTTTGATATGAAATTATATACTGTGTAGTCTTTTTAAGGTAATACAATCTAGGCGTGGGTTGTAAATCTTGACTTCGATTCAGTGAAAGTTTTGCCACTTAGTTGACCTATGTAATATTGGATAGAAAATTCTTGGACCCTTCACTTGATCCATGTGTGGTAATATTTCCTTACTCTGGAGTCCATATTTTAGATTAAGGATTTATCAATGAAAATAAGTGATTCATTCTTGAGTCAATGGATATCTCAAATGCATTCACCTACTTTTTACGTTTTTTCCCAAAACACACTTTTCATCTAAAACCTAGGTATACATTTCAAGAGTGAAGTGGTATTTGATATTCATATTGAGAAGATTGCTAAAGTTTATTGTTGTTTGTCATTTGTAAGCTGTTTCTCAGAGAAGTATATATTTAAACCAAAATGTTATTCATTACACATTCTTCAGTGGTGGTGTCAAATCAGTCAAGGATTATGTGCATCACAAAGCATGATGTTAGAGTGAGCAGTATAACCAATTTAAGACTGCTTAACGCGAGTCTGTCTTGCATGGAAAACGTCTATTTGTGAAAAAATATCTTGATATACCAAAGGATTAAATTCAGTCTTAAATTTTCCATTAATAATGACGTTTTTAATAAGATCGGTCAACGGCAGATATTAGGGCACACTTTGTACTTATTGGATTGCCTACTTTCTTTTCTGATACAATTTTAGATAACTGAACAAAAAGGTAATAGTATGCGCTTACCTACAGTTGTCTTGAAACGAAAATAGTAGAAATGTTTGGTATAAGCTTGCATATTTGTTCATCACATCTAGATTCTCTACGGTATAGAATACATGCAGTATTATCAAAGAATTATCAAAACACTAACAAAACAAAAAAAATAATAAAAATCAACATGTGCATCAAACATGTTCAAACAAATATGACAGCTTCCATGCAGAATTGTATTACTTTGTTATTTGAAGAGAATTTTTTGTGCTATAAACTCGTATCTAAACATGTTAGTTTATGTATATTTTATTCATTAATCGATATTAACTTATTTTATTTCGATGCTTTCTGGAATAATATGACAATTTTCGAGTAATAAAGCGAAGAAGTATTTGATAATGTTACGCATATCATCTCGACATTTTTCCAATAATTCATATTAATTTTACAATTATTTCTTCTGTAAGAGATATTTTCATCAAAATTTTGATGCTTCAGGATTGAGCGTTACAACATTACACCATTGAATTACTGTCAATTTTATCGTCATATTTTTTAGACTATGAATTTTGGTATCTGTTTGAGATTTTTTTTTACTGGTAATCATTCACGGCCACCAATCGATCTAAATCACAGCCAATGCTATGACGAGAAAAAGTTTAGAGGAACGTCCGAATATGATTTGGAGGAAAATGGTAAGCAAAAGTCTTTTTGTTGCTTTGCTATGTTTTAAATCACAAATTAAAAAAATCTAAGAATGTCATCATACCCGCCAACGATTCCCTTGTAATGTGTAAAAATATCTTCTCAATTTATGGTTTAATAATCGTAGTAGAACATTTTGCAATCGGAGCCGCAATATTAGTATCTGACCCCCTCTTACTGCCAAATGCTCTAGAGTCACGAATTAATGACTGAATGAAAAGTTATTTTGCTTCACAACAAGTAAATCTTAGAAGAGTATGATGACATTCTTAATTTTGAAAATTTATCCTTCATAACATCGCACGACACCAATAAAGAGCTTTGTTTACCATTTTGTAAAGTTCCTCTAAATCATATCCGGACGTTCCTCTAATCTTTTTCTCGTCATAGCATTTGGCTGTGATTTAGATCGATTTGTGGTCGTGTCATTACATTGATAGATTTTGATGTCTGCAAGGCACATTTCTTACGGTTCTTACGGTCAGTGCTTTCAGCTTTATACAATACTAATCCTATAAAGTCCAAGGAATTCACGACATTATTGTCTTAAGGGGGTTCGCTACTCTATTTGAAAAAAATAGAATTTCAATTAAAAGTTATTTTTTGTTAGAATTAAAAAAAAGAAATAATTTGAGTGAAAAAAAATTGTTAGGTTGATGATCTCGTTTTTGAGATTTAAGTGAATGAAAATTTGGCGGGAAACTGAACTCCTCGGATTTTTCATATGATTAACATTAACAAAGTTTGACCACGAATGAATGTGACAGAATAAATAAAATTTAATGAAATTTTTACAGAATGCTTATAAAGATGTATAAAATGAAATTATGGGAAAAAATAAGGGGGTTCATGGGCAAAAAATTATAATGCTTTTAAATGGATAAAACCAGAGAATTGCGAAAATCTAACAGAAATCCCAAAACATGAGGAGCGAACCTCCTTAATACAGTAGCGGCAAGCACTCCTTGACCGATCTTTCCAAATTAAGCGTCTTCTTCCTGTCTTTGTTTAAGATAGGGGTCTTGTTGTTAGTTGTCTATGTAATGCGTTTATTCGTTTGTCTATTTTAATATACTATAAGGAACGGTATAGAGAGAGGGCATGGTTTGGCACCCGAAACCTGTTTAACCCTAACACTGGTTTTTGCTACTACTGGTTCGGTTCCAATTAAGTCCGGTTGCCCCGAGTTCCAATCGTTGGTTACGTTTCTCTTTTGTCTTTATTTATGTATTTCTTTTCTTCAGGGATGGAGGATTGTCAACAACAAAAAAGAAATAACGGTCAAGGTGTTTCATTAGTTGTCCATCAAGAAACTACAAGAATACATTCACAAGGCACTAGCCAAGTCAATTGTTAGAAAACTTGGCATAGTAAAATTATCAAATTTGGCCACTATAAACCGGTGGTCAAAATAATAATATCTATAGAAAATTACAAAAATTGAAATGCCAAAATTTGAAAGAATGAAAGTGTACCTATAAGAGAAATTCTCTCAAGAAGGAGTACACTACAGACAGCGTATGTCTTCTTTAGTAGACCGTCGACTCGACTATGGGCACATGCCTTTTAGTAATTTTCAGACATATACGGTGTTGTAAGGTCTTATAGTTAAGTTAGACAATTGTCACTGAGATAGAAATCGGTATTTTCAAATGAAAAAAAGGCTTCGTCAACATGCTAACGCGCCACATTTGAACTTCGACCAATAATTTTTCGGGCTTGTTCCGGTCAGAAAAAGTTTCATCTTTTTCCTTATTTTTTCTAAAATCTATTATTTGATGTAGTCCTCAATTGCGTCCAAGAAAAATGAAGTTGAATTTCTAACAGGTTATTGTTCTAGCAATTTGGGATTTTTTTGTAAAAAGTTCTAATTTATTATTTTCAAGGACACTGAGAACTCAAGAAATAACGTGATTTGCAGGAGCAGGAACAAACATGAATAGGGAAAAGGAATCAAACTAAACAGGTGGTTTGGAACTGGGGTTTCTTTTTAATTGTTGTTGAAAGTACAAAATGAATCCGACTTTTATAAATCTGACCTGTAATGAAATCTTCCAATCTTACAAGTGATATCTCTGACAATTTTTTTTTGAACAGTTGGGAAAATATCATTTGTGGTGAAAGAAACTTTTGTTGAAACGCCGTAGTCATGACTGAATACCACTAATTTGGCTTTAACCGCAATGACCTGCCATAAACTTTGTAAATAATGTCGAAGTTGGACACTCCAGACTGTTATAAAAAGTGCAAATGTACTGATACAAAATAAATTTGGATTTACTAATGCATCTTGTTTGTTTTCCTTTTCCTTTTACATTCAAATTCATTCCATATCAATGAAAGATAATGTTATATTGTTTCAAACTGTGTACGCCACTTACATTTAATTGCACTCAATCATAAAAACATAATATCATCAGAAGTGTTAGGTCGTTTTGAACTGTTGCTTCTCTTTAATATATCGAAATTACAAAATATCTGTAACTAATAAAAGAGTAATAACTCGACCATTTTGGCGCTTTTATCGGCGTATGTGGTTGATTAAAACCCAACATAGCTGTTTTTTTTCTTTATACTTAGAAACTGAATGAAAATGCACTACTAGTATACCTTTCAGTAAGTTTGTATTGCCGATAAGTTATGAATAAAGATCATCCAAGTGTTTGCATAGTAAAATACTTTAAATCGCTACGAAAAAGGGCAGTTGTCATAATCATAGTCTTTCATATATTCGTCTTTACTTGTACAAACCAACCAAATTTTATTCTTGTACTGCGACATATTTGTTTGTTTTAACAACTTGCGATTGGAGTTGTTACACTTGATACCAAGTTTTTTAAATCCAAGATAACCCAATAGTGATACGGTTGTAATTATAAAAAGACAAGAAGCACAAGAAAAATAAGAATTGAGTGAAAACAATAAGTCTCCCCAAACTTCGTTTGGGAGACTTAACAAGGAAATAAACTCGATATAAATTTGGCCTGGACTGGATTTATACCATTTTGCAGATTTACAACCTACATTCATGTTTGGGGGGGGGGGCTTTTTCGGGATGCCGGGATTGGCTGTTTTTAAGCCCGGGATTTCGGGATTTTTATGATTTAAGCCCGGGATTTCGGGAAATTTATTCACCGGGAATCGGGATTTAATCAGTCTTTAAGTTTCTNTCCCCAAACTTCGTTTGGGAGACTTAACAAGGAAATAAACTCGATATAAATTTGGCCTGGAGTGGATTTATACCATTTTGCAGATTTGCAACCGACATTCATGTTTGGAAGGGGGGACCCCCTCATGTTTTGTATTTAAGGAGCACACACGATGATTTGTTCGTAATCCTTTATTGTGGGCCTCATGGCGCTGTTAATCATGATGAATGGTTGATATGCAATACGGCTACAAATGTATGTTATCGAAGGATTCGTCTCTTGCTCTCCACAATGTTTTCACAATGTCGTCAAATAACAGCAAACGTTTTTAAAGTTCAATACATTTATTTGTTAATAAAACTGTAGAACATCAATTCATGTATACGTCATCGATATCTAGACAATTACGTGAAATGCTTCTCATAATAAATCCATGCAGTCACATTCTATTAAAAGGACTTGACTTGCAATAAAAAATAATTCCATTTGCTTTTGCAACGTGTAATTTCATTGGTCAACGTCATGAACAACAAAGAAGTTATTTCTCGTTAAATCCTTCTTGCCAATAATATGCTCCGAGGTGCAGTATACAGTGACGTTAAATTCAGTGACAACACTGTTTCAAGTTCAAAGGATTTGAATAATAAGAAATAAAAGTAATTTTGGAGGAGTTTATGGATGTGTAAACGCGGCCTTTCGCTCACAAACTTTAGTTCGAATTATGTTAACAAGAACTTTGGTAAACCAGTTTCATATGTAAGAAGGCTTGATATCATAGTCAGTGGAAATTATGTCCTAAGCTAGCTGTCAATAACTGCGAGCATTTGTTCGGATAGTAACTGTGTGTATTGTCTTCATGTTTTATGCACTTCATTGTAAGGGTACACGTTTTGATAAGTTGGACTTTTTTCTGGTTTGATTTTTACTGTGAGTCTTTTCGTGTATTTGTTTTTAGCCATTCACTACACATAGGGAGAGGGTTTGGATCCAAGAAAATGAGTTTTACCCCACCGCAATTTTTGCGCCTGTCCCAAGTCAGGAATATGTTGGTGATTGACTTGTCCGTGTCTTCTTATAAAATTTTAGTTTCTTGATATTTGGGTTATAAGATGTGGTTTGTTTCCATTGATTTATCCACTTTTTACCCTTTGGGGGCCATTTAGGTCTTGCTATATGGTGTGGGGTTCCTCACTGTGTTGAAGACCGTACGGTGACCCCTAGATGCTTTGTTTTGGGTCGTTTTAACCTGGATATGGGATGTTGTCTACTTGACATTTACCCAATTTCCTTTCTTTTTCATATTTATCATAAGGTAATGGTTGGTTTTCAGTGAGAATGCATAAGAAAGCCTTGGGCTAACATGTAAATATTTAGAAACCTCAATTTCCCTCAGGTAATTTAAGTTATTTCTGGTAAACCTGTATTACCTTCTAAGTATACCATACTTTATTAAGATAAACCCAGCTTTAAATGATTTTGTATCTTCAATGGATAGAGCAAGGAACCAAATACCCAGAATTTTACATTAAAATGATAAAAAAAAACAACAGCACATTGTAACATAGACCACTATGCAGAAAATGGGAGCCACCATGCAATTCACATACTAATGATAAATGAACAAATATATCAGTTTCGTTTTGAATCGATCAGCAATTTTGTTTGCTGAAGTCTCAGTTCTGTAAACAGGATTGCTTTATTCAAATAACGTCGCACGTACACTATGTCTATTTCAACAAAACTGAAATAGCTGTCTGCGAAGTATAAAATAAGTCAGTTTCCCAAGAGATCGTTTATTCATCAACAGCAATTAAATATACCATTAAATAATCAGGAACAATTTCCGAATTTCTTCCGCAAAGTCTACATTTCGTTGTTTGACAATTCCCATTTTTTAAACAAATGATTATGTAATTTATAATCCATTTTCATCCTAAATATTTATTTGTCCTCCCACACTAATAGGACCATAAATCGATCTTAAACATTGGTATTGCTGCATTGAACGAAATGTTAAGGTAGATCGCCAGTAATACACGGCGCATTTGATTGGCGCATTTGCGAAACACAAGTCGGATGCCGAATTGACTTTATTTTCAAGCCGGAATCTTCCTTTTTTAGCCTTTTCATTGTGACGTCACAATACATTGACATACACTTTCCCACGAATTAGCTCCTTTTTCCCGTAAATATTGTCCATTTCGTAAATTATATGAAATATCTCTCTTAATCAAACGGTGACATATAGATTTTTTTAAGCTTAACATACAGCTGAAGTATATACCTCTGAAATATCAAAAAAAAAAACAATCTATCTGATATATACTTAATAAGAAAGCTAAACAATAAGCATGTTCTCGCTGTTCCCTATATATTCTTTGTAAATATCGCTGAAAATTCTGCATTTGGCCTGATTTTCAAAGCCGGATAACAGGAAAAGATGATCGGTGACATATCAATTTTATTTTATTTACCAATTTCGACGTAAGCGAAGCGAACGATGGTTGGCACCTGTAAACACTTTTCGTCCTGAAGCGGAAGTGGGAGGAGCTAAAGCTGTATACGAGGTTTCGAAACTGAAATAGCATGTCGCGCCGAAGGCGCTACCACACCAGAACGAATATTAAATCATGAAGTAAATAGTATTAACAATTTTTCATTATGATTCGTGCCGAAACAGAAAACTAGTCTGTATTTTGTATTTTCGAACACGAGATCACACGAGACAGGCAGTTTCGTATGTGTAAATTAATGATTGTTGAAGTTTAAATGTCGTGCCGAAGGCACGAATAATATGAATAAATTGATACAACTGTCGTGCCGAAGGCACGATCACTACCAACATAAATAAAGAATAAATAACGAAGAAAATTCCCAATGATTTGGCAAAATCGGGTGTCCGTAGCAACGCATTTCCCGTGAGTATCTGAGTCAATTTAATGACGTGCCGAAGGCACGACCACTAGGACAAGGATAAAACTGCCGTGCCGAAGGCACGTAATGAGGCCTGAGTGAGCCTATGGCACCGCACCCCTCAAGTATCATGACATGAATGAAAACGGCGAGCACGGATGTCATGACAACGTAAATGAAGATTGCGGTAAATTCTTGACAAATGTTCATGCAATCATTTATCAAAAATATGCTCATGTAACAACTCCAGTAAACTCACCGACGATGAAACTGCTATGAATGATATATGTCTTACCTTGAAGTTAGATATTCCTTTTCCTCGCCTCATACCAAAGCTATTTGATAGCCTACTGGCGTGAATATTTGACTGAAAACTTTCAAAATGAATTGGCATTACGCTTTAAAACATAATAATGCTCAAATTAATTTAAAAATCGACAATCTAAAAATGAAAACAACCAAGCGTCTGCTACACCGGAAATATATGTACAACAAGCGTTACACTTCAAGGGCCGACAACTACAGAAGTGTTATTGAGATTACAATGTATTCAGAGATAGCATAAACTGGCGAAATATATATTTTGGGGTGAATTATAAAATAATCAGACTAGGTGTGAATTTGAATATTTTACTATGAATTGGAGAGTATATTTAGGGAAGTCTCACAATTCGCTATTATCAATAAAATAATTTTTGATACAATTATGACCAATGATTTGAAAATATAAATATTGGGGACGGGGCTCAAATATGAATATTTTAATTTTTTGAAACAATGGACTAAGACCTACAAAATATCTTAAAATAAAAAAATTCTGTCTGGTATTTGTATTAGGCTCGAACTACCTTAAGCGGCAATGATTGACTCCAATTCGAATACGACTTATGTAGATTTCATAAAGCGGGGGTATTTAGGGCAGGGACTTGAATATAATGTGAACTCAATTCAAAATGCCTTTAGAAATTGTAAAATTGTTTAAAAAAAATCTTTTCAAAAATTTTGCTTTAAAAATGGTTGTCTTTGACAATGAAGATTATTACCTTGCACTCTATGCTAAGTAATTGAAGTTAATTTTCTTTAGGAGAATAATTCGTTAAAAATACCATTGTTAAAAAACAGAACATCCTGCGCCACAAGCAACATTTCACATTTCCCATTATGGTATTAATTACCATCCAACACTGACCAACATTTTCAGCCATGTCCGAATTGGACTTTATTTTGTTCAAATTCAGATTGAATACACTTATTCCATGAATAATCTTAAAAAGTATTTGAGTAGATGTTCTTTAGAATACGAATGCCTGAAATTGATATATCTACTAGTGAATAACGAAGAAAAAAGCTTAAGACGGACGTGGGAAAAATCTAATTAAGAAGAATACATAAATAAACCATGCCATATTTTTGAAAGACAACGGAAATACAGACAACAGGAAATAAAAAAGATAAAAACAAGCAAACGAAATGAACAAGAACGTCACAAAGATGAAGCATCAGCAGTGTGGCAACCATATAAACCAAAAACTATACCTGTTCATGAAAATCTAATACAACAACAAAACTTTATAGTCAAAGGAATCAATCTTAAGATAATATATATATTACCGAAAAGTGTGTCTGTTTCTTACACCCCCTCACAATTTAAACAGATATTTTGAACATTTTCTTTCCTCTAATTGCCCTCGCTTTAGTCAGCCCAGTTTAGACTTGAACTGAGTTATTCCCTTCACATCGTTTCGCCTTTTTTCCTCTCATATTTTTCCTCAAGTCATTGTGTCGCCTGCGTTCACGCAGTGGCGACATATAGGATCACTATCCGTCGTCTTGAGTCGTCGTATGGGTCGTTGTGCGCGTCGGCGTCACAAAAATTTGTGTCACACTTTTCTCAGGAACCATGTATTCCAGCATTCTGTATTTGGCATGGAGTATCAGTATGGGGACGTATACCGTGTAAAACAGTTTGGGGTCTCTCACATGCCAACTTCCTGTTTGACGGGTTTTAGAAAAATTTTTGCGTCTTGAAAATTTCTGTCTCATGTTTCTCAGGAACCACAAATCCCAGCCTCCTGCAATTCAGTATTGAATATTAGTATGAATTTATATTGTGTAGCAGAGTTTAGGATCTCTTGCATGCCCATCTCCTGTTTGACGGAACTTAGAATATTTTTTCTGATAAGAGTCAGTAAAAATTTCGGTCACATTTTCCTCAGGAACTACATATGACAGCCTTCTACAATTCAGTATGGAACATCATTATGGGAACTTATATCATGTAAAAGAGTTTAGGATCTCACACATGCCTACTTCTTGTTTGACAACACTTATAATATTTTTAGCTGATCGGCATCGGAAAAATTTATGTCAAATTTTTCTCTGAAACCACATATCCTAGCCTTCTGAAATTTATCATGGAGCATCAGTACCTTGACCTGTACTGTTTTACAGAGTTATGGATCTCTTGCATGACCACTTCCTGTTTGATGGAACTTAGGGTATTTTTTGTGTCTTAAAAATTTCTATTACATTTTTCTCAGGAACCGTAAATCCCAGCCTCCTGCAATTCAGTATGGAGTATCAGTATGGGGACTTATATCATGTAACAGAGTTTAGGATGTGGAGCATGCCCACTTCCTGTTTGACGGAACTTAGAATATTTTTTGCTGATAAGAGTCACTAAAAATTTCTGTCACATTTTCTCAGGAACTACATATGACAGCCTTCTGCAATTCAGTATGAAGCAGCATTTTGGGAACCTATACAGTGTAAAAAATTTTAGGATCTCTCACATGTCTGCTTCCTGTTTGACGGTACTTATAATATTCTTCAAACATGCTGCATCAACCCAAACCTCCAACATCATTGGGAAACCTTATGTTAAACCTAATCGGTATTCCAAATATACGCGGTTAAAATTTTATATTTGTATCATATATATCTGTTGTACCTATTTGTGATTTGGAAGGATCAAATTCTGAGTTAACACAAACTTTTCTTACAATACGTTACTTATATTGTAATATATTTAAAAAAAAACGATCCCGTGACTGTCAACCTTTGTTTTTAAAGTTTATAACATAATTGTGTTTTATGACAAAGAAGCGTAATCTGCATCTCAAAACAAATTTTTAACATGATGCTTTATTTTCTTTTTAGTACTGTTCTGAAGCAGACGTGAGTAATAAAATCCAGTATCCTACGTTTGCGCGGACAAAACCAACGGATTCTCAGATCTCACAGAGTGTTGTTTCGATCCTTGAAACATTCAAATGGAAAAAGATAACTTTTATTCACTCCGACGAAGAAGAGTTCCAACATCCAGCTAACACTATTTACCAGGTATGGTTGTATTTGCAGGTGGATTTTTTAGCCTCCTGTTTCACACCGGGTATCCCTATCTAAATTCACTAGGTATTGTAACACATGTCGTTCTTTGAGTCCATGATGCAAATGCCGAATCCATGTAAATTGGATTATTACACCCAAGGAAAAGGCATCATACAACACCATCGGAATATATTGCTCTATTGAAGTTGAATCGCGTTATCCGGTGCATTTATCAACCTGTTTGGAATAGGGTCTGTAAGTCTCGTTGAATTTTGAAACTTCAAGGTACAATTTTTGTACCCGGAAGTTGCATTTTGCACGATAATATATGACGTTTTAAACTATAAATTAAACGTCATAATCCTTAAACGTCATCTTTTTGTAGGAGACGTGTTCAAATTTCAATTTTATCGTGAATTCTCGACGTCACATGACGAGACTTACGGACCCTATTATTGCGAAACCGGTAAAAAAATCCCCTAGTAGTATTAGCTGATGGACCAAAATGGTTTCTCTGTTGAAAGATGAACTGAAGCATAATATTTAACAATACCTATTGTATACTTGTGCATTTGCCTTGGGGCACTATTTTCTCAATCAATTCTTGATTAAACTAGCTAACGGGGAAAAAACCTTCCTTAGAACAGAATTTTGTTGCATTTTATTCTTTTGTCATTTAATGATTGATAAATAATGAAAAAAGATAGAGCATAATGGAAATAAGTTTTTTTACACAAATAATTACATTTTGAAAGTACTAGCATATTGAAAAGTATGTGTTCCATGTTCTTTCAGCCATTTTGAATTTTTTTATGAGAATATATTTGAAGAGAAAACTTTTCTGTGTTAAAATCATGTATCAGTCTTTTGATATGTCTCACAATACTTATTGAAAGTATCATTTGTCATTATTTTCCAAAATTCCAAAATAGTACCATAATAATGACACAAACTGAACTCTTTAAATGAGGAAATTCTCATGATAATAATGTATTGAAAATACAAACATTACATTAAATCAGTGTTATATTTTAGACCTCTTTGGTGAAAAAAAAACCGCACTACAAGTTTATTATACACAGTAAAAGAAGATTGAAATGTCTCAGCTTTACTGATTTTCTATGAATAAGAATGTCACAAGCAAAACACAATGCTATCTCACAAAATTTAGTCTATGAGCTGATAAAAAGAAACAAACATAGAGTAAGAAAATCATGTCAATATGAAAACAAATATGATGCACATTATCTAAAAATCTTTTATGACCTGCGATTAATGGATTAACAATCTTTTTTTTCCATTTTAGCCAACTGTGAAAACATTGCATCAATAAAGTTGAGTTTTCTGAGATTAATTAATAGTTTAATTAAATAAAAAGCCATTAAAACTTCAATTTAGTTCAATGCAATTTCAAGTCATACAAAAAATTCATAACTGAAGAAACAGTGAATATATATTATACATTCAAAATAAAACAGTTTCTGAAAAAAACAATAAATGGCCAATGTCTTGACTTACATTATTTAGTCTTTAATGAACAATCATTAAATGAAGTAGCATCAAAATTCTAGGCAAAGAAAGGAGTTTTTTCCCGAGTATTTTGATCAAGAATTGATTTACAATATAGTGCCCAAGTAAGATTCACACTTATACAATGGGTATTGTATAATTGTAATGCCTTAGTTCATCTTTCAACAAAGAAAATATTTTGGTCCATCTGCTTATTATACTTGGGGATTTTAGTACAGTTTCGCAATAATGTACTAGCTGCCAATACATCAGCTGTATAGTTAATGTAAAAAGTGGATAAATGGAAACACCTACAATGGCTGAAAATTATAATTACATGCCACAATCTGCTATGGAACTACACATGGAGAACACGAATAAGACAAAAGACAAACGTATACAACGATAGGAACTCCGGACAGCCGGACTTGGTACCGGCACTAGCAAAAGCTACTATGCTTTGTTCGCGCATATCAGTTTACTGTAAATCAAAGATCTTATGCTAATTATAGCCTCACTTCCGAAGAAAGTTCGGGGATATTGTTATACCCTCTGTATGTCTGTCCGTCCGTCCGAGTGTCTGTTCGTTCGTCCGTCCGTCACACTTTTCTTGAGACTCAAACTCCGCCTACATGTTTCCTAAAAGTCTCAAAGACCACTTATTTTTGGAATTCTACCCAGCAACCATACTTAAATAGTTTCTTTAATGTAGCGCAAACACTTTTATCAATTGGATTTCTAAAATATTTGATACCTGTTTTGACATACATGTAGTTCCTGAAAATCTCAAAGACTACTTATTTTCTTGAATTCTACCTAGCAACCATACTTAAATTTTTAGTTTAGGACAAACATTTTAATCAATTTGATTCCAAAATCTTGTTGAATTTCCTGAAAGTCTCAAAGACCACTTATTATTTGGAATTCTGCCTAACAACCATATATCCTTAAATTCTTTTTGTTAAAATGACGACTATCAATAGTTTGATTTCAAAAAATATTGAGGAAAAAATATGCCCAGGGGAAAAAACTGTTTTCGGTGTCAAACAGGGGATGCGGGGATAGCTGTGGTTCCGACAAACTCTAGTTATATTTTGCACATATAAGGCTGATATTTCATTGAAATCCGACCTGGTTCTTTAAAATGCTACTCGTATAAAGTCAGTCTAATTCAAATCAGATCTCTCACTTTCTCTCCCTTTTCTGATATGTCGCGGCGTCAATCAGATTGATATAAAGTAAAATGTGACAATTCTATAAAGGTAGAATGTAATAAAAGGGACAACAGGAAACACCTACAATGTCTGAAAATTATAATTACATGCCACAATCTGTTAGGGAACTACACAGGTAAAACACAAATAAGACAAAAGACAAACGTAAACAACGATAGTAACTCGGGATAGCCGGACTTGGTACCGGCAATAGCAAAAGCGAGCGGTAGGGTTAAACAGGTTTATGGATACCCAAACCTCCCCTTTATCTGTCCCATTTCCCTATAGTTTAGTAAAAATACGAATAAACCCAATACAGGTAGACTACTTACTCCATGACCACAATCTTGAAAGGAGAGAATATGACAATGCGTAATTTGAAAGATGGGCCAAGTGATGTTCGGCGCTAATCTGCCGGCTAGCTAAAGGAGCCTAGTCTGAAGGTAAAAAATTGTCGCACTACAGAAGATCACATATATTAATGTCATGTATTTAATTTTTTTGAAAATCAGACACGGTTTTCTTTCGCCTGCATAATTGAGAAGTAATAGCATGCCTTTCCTGGGGCCGCATGTATCTTTTCTGTTCTCTCAATTCAAAGGATCCTGTCCTATTATTTCAAATATGACCATATTCCTCCTGGAATAAAACTTCGATGGTTTAAATCTATCGAATGTAACTTTATAAAAAACGGAAGGAAATGGAGTAAATGCACATAAGACAAAGTTTCTACAAATACAGGGTACAACCAAGCAATGCAACAACGCTTTTATTGTTGTTTTTCATCTTGAGGTCACCTTGATGCCTTCAACAATGAGCGTTGTTCATACCTGATAGTAAGTTCAAGACGGCCCGTAGCACCAGTTTGAGCAGAATTCATTGTTTATTGTCGGTTTATTTTACCGCATGGTAGCGTGATCGTCAACCAACATAAAATTAACTGACATAAATATTCTCTTATAATCACCGTTATCCGTTGCCCGACAAAAGCACTAGTGTCCTTAGCTAGTGAACAATTGCAGCAGAAACAAACACAGGGCGCAAATCAAGTCGGTGGTACGAAAACTTTGTCATTTTGAAATAGTGAGATGTTGGTACTATTAACAGGTGGTCTGAATAACATTTGTAAATTACAAAAAAAATAAATATGAAATAAAAAAAATTGAAAGTATGATAGTAAGGTTCCTCACTGTGTTAAAGACCGTACGGTGACCCCTAGATGCTTTGTTTTGGGTCGTTTTAATCTGCAGATAGGATTTTGTCTCCTTGACATTTATATCCATTTCCTTTATTTTTCATAGTAAATCCATTTAGACATTTACACCATAGCTGAAATAAAAAGAGAACATACATCTCTCGCACGAGGATTCTTGTAACCGACACCGCACTGCTGGAAAGACAAACTATAATCTTAAATGAACAATGAAAGGATATTGAGTAAGGCAAAGTCTCTACAAATACATGGTAGAAACAAATAACACAATACCGAAGTTACTGTTAATTTAGGTTCAACAACTTATGTCTCTTCAGTGCAGATAAAATCTAAACTTTTGGAAAACCATTAACTCAAAGATGTATAAAAACTGATAGAGAAACAAATAACCATATGATCTAAATGTAATGCCAAAATCAGCTAAGGACAGAGCTTTGCATGAGGGAGATACTCCTTACTTTTCAAAAAAATTTACAAAAATTAAGATATTGTAAGGTTCCAAAGAGAATTGGCTTTCGGGTCGGCACCGAAGTACTGACTACTGGCCTGGTGAATACCCTCGGGGACTAACAGTCCACCAGCAGTGGCATCAGTAACCGTTTTTTTTTATGCCCCCAGATCGAGGATCGGGGGCATATTGTTTTTGTCCTGTCCGTCTGTTTGTTTGTGCGTTCGAAACTTTAACCTTGGCTATAACTTTTGAACTACATAACGAAGACTTTTAATACTTGGCAAATGTATAGGTCTACTCATGAGGAACATAAATATGAAAAAAAAATTAGGTCAGGTCGGAGGTCAAGGTCACAGAGATTAAAAGAGGTGAAATTGGCTGTTTTCTCATATTTGACTGTAGAATCCTTATTATTTATCCTATTGAGAAGGGGTTTGTTTTATGTTATTGCTTATAAATTTGCGCAACTGTAATATGTCGACAGATTTGGGGTGGCATTTACCGTTTTTGAGAAACAAGAGGCCCAAAGGAAGACAAATGGAAAAAAATGAATTTTTCAATTTTTTGTCGGATCTTGATGCAGTATTTTTCTGTAAGTTTCTTATAGCATGTTTAAACATATACTTTTAACAATTAAAGCTATTTCAATAAACAAGAGGCCCAAAGGGGCTTAATCTGTTTCAGAATAAAGCGGTTAAATTTCGTGTTATTATGGTAATAAATAACTTTTGAAGTATATAAGATAGACTTTCAATATTTGGCAAGTGTATAGGTCTTGTCAAGAGGAACATAAATATACAAAAACAATAGGTCAAAGGTCAAGGTCATAGGGGTCAAAAAGGGGTAAAATTGGGTATTTTCATATATTTAACTGTAGAATCTGGGGGCATATTTAGTGTTTCACAAACACATCTTGTTTATTTTTGTTCTTCATCTTGAAGTCACCATGAGGCTTCAATACTAAACTTTGTATATACCTCATTGTAAGTTCAAGGCGGTCCCTTGCACCGGCTTGAGGGGAAATTCATTGTTAGTTGTCGAACAATGCCACATCAATGTCTTATGTTATCTATGGATGCGGGATCGTCAACAAACATACATTTAACTGGCGAAGGACTCTTTCAATATTTTTTTTTCAAAAATACGATGTGTGAATGGACAGACAGACGGACAGACATCGGTATACCATAATACGTCCAGTCAAATATTGACGTATAAGTAATACCCAAAGAGTCATACTCTTTACAAAATCGGTATGTTTTTTCAAGAGTTATCTGCATCCACAATTCGCAGAGATAGTCCTGTCTAGTCTGGTTATTTCGATTGTAATATTTTAATTAAAACATAATAATAAAAATGCAAAAGAAAAGGTAAAAAGGACATATTTACCCTTCCGGAGCACCTGATGTCACTCTTGTTTATTGAGAGTTCGCACTGTAAGTGCTTTTATTAGTTTTTTTGTGTTGTATATGTAATGTTCGTGTGTTTTGTGGGCATGTGGTGTCTTTGGTCTGCCGTCTTCTGGTGTTCCTGCTTTTGCCTTGTCTCTGGACTTTGATTTGTGTAATCTTGTGCTTTGTTCCTTCGGTATTCTACTGCCGTTGGTTTGAAACCCCCTTTTATAAGAAGGTAGTGTTGATATTTCATCTTATTCTTTTGCCATTCTTAGCGACAGAGACTTAAAAGTGCAATCAATATGCCTTTTTCATTTGATCCATGTTTTTTCTTTCTGATCCCGACCTGGCCAGTATTCAAACTAGGTTTTTAAGAAATCCATTCGGAAAACTAACTTGTAGCAATAATGGTCGAATATGGGTAACAGAAACTGTGAAAGGTCCAAGGAATCCACAGTAAAGAAATACTTATTATATCTTTAGTGTGAAAAAAGCAGAATTGAAGTTTGAAAATGCTTAACTTAAACAAAACAAATTAACACATCAGTTTTTTACACTCCGGATGAAATCTTATTAAAGTAGAAATTGGCTGGAAATAAATTACAGAAATCCTCTCGGCGAATTCAAGTCAATTTGAGAAACAATTTTCAATTCTCTAGTACGACTACTTTTAAATTAAGGCCTAATAACTGTCTTTTTGTGCAGAAAATGTCTTAATTTCTCTGCCTTTAGGATAAACCATGAATGGTTCTATTACGAATTTAAATGTCGATCATTGACATTTTGTAACGAACTGCAGACATTGATCACGGTTTAATAGACGTTTGACATATTCGTTTATTTAATTTATCAAAGCTGACGGAAGCGTAATAATGTTTTTTTTTGCTCAATAATCAGTTTTATTTTCTAAAATTGCAAACGATTTTCACCTTCACTATTGAAACATGAAATAGACTTTGCTAAGGGTCTTTTTGAACTTAGTATGATATATGAGCATAGCGCATTGTCGAAGGCCTCATGTGACTTGAAGATGATGAACAGCAATATTAGCGCTGTTCCAGTTCTTTGTTTTTCCACGTATTTGCATTTCCTTTTATTGTTCACCATGCCCCATTACGAAAATTTGGATCTATTATTTTACACATGTCCGTTCGCCCGTCTGCCACATTATCATCAGTAAATCACAGGCAATCTTAGGCATGACCGTTTGCTGGTATGCCACATTGTCATCAGTAAATCACAGGCAATTTTACGCATGTCCGTTCGCTCGTCTGCCACATTATCATTAGTAAATCACAGTCAGAAGCCTTGTATGAGGGACATGCACACTTGGTTTACATTGATTTATGTTCATGCAGCCTTGTTTGGCAGAAATCTAAAAGGAATCAATTACACCTAAATTAACATCATGGATTTGAGTTAGTGCCACTTTCATCCTATTTTCGAAAGTGTGGATGCATTTCACTCTACAACTCATTCTTTTCTTGCTTACTGTGGCTGTTGGTGCAGCTATTAACAACGAAGAGATATGAAGTAAATGCAAATAAGACAAAGTCTCTACAAATACATGGCAAAACTAAGCAATGGTGCAACGCTTTTATTGTTTATGTATTACTCAAATTTATTGAACAGGTTGGGCGTGGCTTCATATTCTCTGCCTTCTAGGTAATTTTAACACTGATAATCCCTATATAATTGACCCATGACCTGTCAGGTCAATTAAATAAAGTAATACATTATACAAAAAACAAACACCAAAACAAAATACACGACAAGTCCCCTGCTAAAATATCAAACAGGTTATATGAAACTGCGGCAATAGAATACCGAAGGAACAAAGCACAAGATTACATAAATCAAAGTCCAGAGACAAGGCAAAATCAAGAACACCAGGACACGGAAGACCAAAAGACACTACATGCCCACAAAACACACAACCACTACATATACAACACAAAAACTAAAGCACTAACAGTGTGAACTCTCAAAAAACAGAGGGACATCAGGTGCTCCGGAAGGGTAAGCATGTCTTGCTCTGTATACAGCACCCGTCACACTGTCAGTGGGCTAATCCAGGGTAAAGTCAAAACTGGTAAATTATCCATTTATTCTGATTTCTGTACCTAGCCAGGACTATTGTAGTCTACAATTTTACCGGTAAATTTCCACCTGCTTTGTCTTTTGCCTGTTGGACTTTGGACTCTTGATAATTTTGTTCGGTAATTTTGTTATTACCCCCATTCTTTTATGGTTTGGCCATTTTTATAAGCTTCTTGCATGAAAAGATGTTTGTAATAGGTCTGTAAGTCTCGTCATGTGACACACGAGAATTCACGATAAATAGGAAATTCGAAAACGCTTCCCGCCAAAACATGACGTCTTAGGATTATGACGTTCAAATTTTTGTTTGAAACGTCATATATTTTTGTTTAAAATGTAACTTTCGGGTACAGTTTTTGATCCTGGAAGTTCCAAAATTGTACGAGACTTACAGACCCTATTAAGTATTAACTGCAAAGGAAGCAATTGTACCACCAGGAGGGTTAATGGTGTAAATTTGTTTGTATATTTTGTAGAATCTTTGGACTATTTCTAAAATCTGTCGTTAGATTTTGAACGTAACACTTTAATAGCAGTTAATGGCCTTAAACCGATTTAAGACGTTTAAAAGAAATTGTTTATCTGTATAGAGTTCGCTCTAATTCTGCATTTTCCATGAAGTGTGTCATCTTTTTGTATTATATAATACCTACGGAATAACGAATGCCATTTTCAAGAATGTTGCATAATTTGTAACGCAATTAAAAAGCAACTTTGTCATCAACATTGTTATCTATTTAGAATAAATGAAACAATGCACAAAAGTAATAAGTTAATCTTGGAAATGTGTTCTTGAAACAACGGTTTTTTCTAATTTGATAATGTTAAGTTAGCTGTTCTGTTTATGTAATAAAGGCTTTGCTAACAAAGACAAAGTTAACTCATATGTATGTTTGTTTAAAAATGTATATTGTCATTTTATTTGTTATATGCCTTTGGCCCTTAATTGGGCGTAAATTGTGCATTTTCTTTATTAAAGTATTAAAGTATCATACACTGTAGAGTTACGAACCGAGGTTAGGTGGTTCAAAAAGAAAAAAACAAATCATTCAAAAATGAAACAACATTAAAAATTTTAAATTAAGGGGTACGTTACACGACTTTTACCGTAATTCGTCTCTGTAAATGATTTTACAGCTCACCATTTTCATCGTCCATGGTTGATCCAGTGGATTGTTAGTTTTTATCTAGTCTTGTTGGCCATTTTCATTGGTTATATATATGCAATTCTTTGGAAATCCCTATTTTCACAGCGTACCAGCAAATATTGCGGGGGGAGCATATATATGCTTGGGGGGTAGTTTTGACAATTTTTGCGTGGTTGTCTAGAGAAAAAGTAAGTTTGCACACTATTCTGACGCAATAATGCAAAAATGCTATATACCACGGAACCCAGCAATAAACAGGCTACACAATGGTCAACAGAATAAACATTTACACACTATAGTTTCTCCGAACACTTCGACTTAATTTCAAAATTTCGGGTAAAAAATAATATTGTCTAAAATTTTACCTCTCTAACATGCATATGAATCGTTTTACTTGTTCATATACAAAATTCAATTTCACAAAGACTTTGTCACCCAAAAATACGCACCATCCGCGTTTCTCGAATATTTTACATTTTTTTTATGTGTGACCGGTGGGGGAGTCATATATCTTAGCGGGGGTAAAGCAGTGGCTATATATTCTGCTTTTTTCCCCATAAAGAAAATGTTTTCGTGACATATTATGCAATGTCTTTGAAGCTAAAATCTCTTTTCAAAAGTGCATTAACTTCATTTTTCGCTTGTGGCAAAGAATTGGCCGATAATTTCGACAGAGGAATGCAGCTTAAAAAATCTTAAAAGTGTATAAAAGGTGTATGTAAAATACACATTCAGTCACTGGTGTCCTTGTAGAATGCATCGTGATTTTGCTCTCATACAGGTGCCTTCTTTCTCACAGAAAAGCAATATATGGGCACAGAACACCAATTAATTTTCCATAGGCTCAAATAGTAACATTTTGAGTTAGTCCACCCATTTCTATATTTCGTTGGTACATGTGTTACCCC
>MJUU01009996.1:123783-142416 GCA_002080025.1 Modiolus philippinarum | reverse complement strand
CTGAAATGTTAAACCTTAGTTATCGTTTATTTTTCAGCTTTTATTGCAACATAACTTGACAGTGAGTTTCCGAAAGCGCTATGATGGACCCTACTTCCATCTGCATACGGAGAACCCATTTATCCGAATAGTTGCAGAAACATACATCGACACAAGAAGTGAGTATTTTATACACATACAATACATTTCTTTCATCAAACAAAAAAATCAGGAGTATCTACTTGATACTAGCTACTTGACGTTTTGGTCTATTTGACCTTGTAGCGGTGACAGGATGATAAATGGTTACAGATTATTTGGTTTTCTTTTTTTTTTAAATATAGTAAAATGTCAGCAAGGAACTCAACTATTAATGCTTTGTAACCTCGTGACCCATATCCCTTAATAGATTTTTTTATATGTTTGCTGTATAGAGGGCGACAGCGCATTCGTTATTTAGCGAGTTTTTCGGTCACTTCGATTAATATCCGACGTCGATAATCACAATTTTCGATAAATTATAATTCGTCCAATTAAAACATACTTGACATTTACCCCATTTCCTTTCTTTTTCATTTGCATATGAACAACAGTAAAAGCGTTGCTCCATTGCTTTGTTTTACCACGTATTTGTAGAGACTTTTGTACATGTGCATTTACTCCATATCCTTTCATTGTTTACCCCGAGGGAAACCCGGTATATAGAAATAGAACCCAGTATTCCAGGCTGTGGTGTACAACACTTCCAAAACTGGATGTCCGTGGTTGTGCGGGATGAATGAATACACAACCCATCTTTCGGATGGGATGTCAACTCAGGTACACGTGTTGGGAGAAATGCCTTGCTTCCTGCACGTTAAAGAACCCAAGGCTAAATTCCCCACCCTTTTGATTTCACCCCATTTTTCCAGTGACAGTAAGAATTTCCCGCCCCGTGTCCCTTTCAAAAGACAAACTTGTTCTTGTCTTGATATAGCTGAAATATTGCCGAGTAGACGTTAAACAATATTCAATCAATCAATCAATCCTTTCATTGTTAATTGGGATAAACAAAGAAAATGAAATGCCACGAATATGAAGCTTATTTACTGTTTTGGAATGTATCTGATGAATTTATTAATGGAAATAGTATGTTATTACATGTTGTTGTCGTAAGAATGTTAACAAATATGCAAATATTCAGTGAACCATTAGAATATATTACACTTTATATGCAAGTACATCTTTCCAAGTGCAGGAAAGAAATCATCAAAATTCATATATTCACACAGATCCATCAACTATAAAACTAGATATCCTCAAAAATACTATTAAACACAAAAGGTGAAGGACTTTGTGCAAAAGTAGAAATTTTCTGTTTCCAAGAATATGATTCCATGAGTTTTTATGATTTACTGTGCGATGCTAAAGAAAGAGAAATATTGATGAGTTAGCAAGTTAGCGATTAATATTATGACCTGATGCATATGTCCATATGACAAATTATCTCAGCACTCTCGAAAAACCGAATTTCAGATATTTTGATTTCGTCATTATATCATGACGACGTAACATTAAAATGTGAATGTCTGAAAAATTTATAGATTTTAAATTATTGAATGCAATATCCATTCTTGTGTTGAATAGTTCATACTAAAAAGAGAGATAACATCAAGATCCATGTATTATTCCTCATCATAAACTATGTTTTGATAACGTAAAAGATATTTCCTCTTTTAAATATGTATCTTCTCTAAACAAAGTAACGATCCGCCCCTCTTCTCTTCAAGACAGGGGTGGCTCGTAACCCTTGGCTAGCATAGCCAATGAATATGGTTAACTAAAAACTCGAAGGACAAAGATTAAATACAGAAACCAAGTACTTTCTATAACAATTTATAGATTTGCTGAAAAGGATTTTAGTGAATTTGATGTGTCATACTGAATGAAAGACAAAAATATAATGAATGAAATGTGTGATTCAACACATCTCTCTGTAATTTCTGTATTTTGAATAAACTATGACACATAATATGACATATAGACATATGGCGATTAAATTTGCTGAAATTTTAATATTTTCAATTTAAAAGATAAGGCAGATATAGTTAAATGGCCATCTTGTAGACCTGGAGACCGCCACAATTTCGGTATTTTGTACTTACCTGTTTTGCAATTGAAACCAAGAATATTTTAAGAAAAATGTATTTCTTTTTTCAATTTTGGATTTTTTTATTTATTTTTTTTATTATTATTATTTTTTTTGCTAAGTTTTTCTTACAATTTTGCCGTATTTTACAAATTGATATTTACTTGACCATCCTTTTTTGTTACCTAATTTATACAAGGTGCTATGTTCTTCATTTGGCAATAACTTTCTTTATATCGTTACGTAATACAATTTTTATCTTTCTATCGTAAGCAGTTTCAAAAGATGCAATAATAATTTAAACATACAGTCAAAAAAAGCAAGTGTAAGAAATTTTTTTCATTAATTCACAGCTTTTACAATTTTGCTCGGCTGATAAATAGTTTTTGACACAAATTATACGTTTTACTACTCTCTTTATACAATTCTGCTTGATTTAGATATTGAATAACACGTATTACGTTCAAGGCTTGACGTATCGAATGTTTCGAAAGGCCATTTTGGAATTTTGGAATAATAGTGATTATCACCTTAACTATGGTTACTATTTTGAGTTTCTTTAAGGTACAAACATGGAAAAAGGAACAAACAATTGCACTGAATTATAACAACATCAGAATCGAAATATACAACGAAACCCTACTGTAGACAATACACACATAAATAATCGTAGTCTCACTTTATCCCATACCCTTTATCCATTGTGACCTACAAGGGACTCTGACTATAGAAAAGGTAGTGTTTTCTATATATATTTAACTGATATTTATAACTGCCTATGTTTTACCCTAGTGAAATTGCTTTTGTTGATTTTTCTTTGCTTTCACTATTTGCTTTCACTATTTATAAAAGAATCAAGCGACTACGGGAAACCCAGAAAAAAACTGAGAACTTCAATCACAAATCACAATCTTCACAAAACAGAACACAAACGTCAACGATAAAAACTATCGGATACCCGCATTGGTACAGCACAATCGATAGCAACAGCCAGGGTGTAAGCGTTTTGGGGCAGCCGAACCTCCTCTTTGAGTTTTCGTTTTCTTGAAGTATAATAAACATTTGACTAAATCCCAATACAGGTTGACAACTAATTATGTGACCACTATATTGAAGAAGAAAGAAATGAAGCAATTAATATGTTGGTAAAACGCCTAGCCAACCATCGAAATATCAAACTCTGAACTCCCGGAGGATCTGGTAAAGAATCACTATATATTTAGAAGAAATTATTTTTTGTTTGGTGATTGGTATGCGAAGGTTTTACCAGTTGAGGCACCAGTAACTTCCGTCTTCCTATCTCGTTCTAATACTGATAGACTACTAACTAAAAGAACACTATCTTTAACAAGAAAGAAATGATAACATGGGTCTGTTGGTACAACACGTCGATTCAATGTATCTAGCTCAAACAAAACCTTGTACGATTTCAGCTTAAAAACGGACTAGGAGCAGAAAAAAACATCATCAGGATTCGCCGTTCGTAAGCATTCTTGAAAAAGAGGTGAAAATATTTGAACGTGACTGGATAGAAATATTAAGCAGTTTAATGAATAAATACTGTATCAGAGATGCAACTTTAATTGTTGCATATATGTTACACTTTTCTGCTGGGGTTAAAACGAATGCTTGCTGATAAAAACAACAAATTATCAAACAAATTGATACAATTATTTTCCACTATAATAGATTGAACATAATCATAGAACTGCACATTATTTGAGTTCAAGATACATATAAATTGAATACAACAGATAAGAGAGAAAAATGAAAACTTTGTTTCTGTTTCAGTTAAACTTCTGTATGGAATGTATTCGAACAGTTTTTATATAGATATTATCGCTATACCTACAAATTTCTTAATGTATATCCTCCTTGTGCAAAGTCGTTTCCCTACATTTCAGTGTTACTTTTAAGGACTGATAGATAATTCGGTGCTTCCAAAATAGGAAATCCCGTGTAATTGAAAGCGGAAACGATGGCATCGAATGCAAGTTAGACGGAATGACTGGATTCCTGACCTATGAAAAAAAAATATGCCACATAAAAACAAACTAAATGAAATTGAAATGTACTTATAATTTTTCCTACATGACAATTTCTTAACTAAATTTTAACAGACGAAAAAAACAATTAAAACATGAAGGGCTACAAATAGATCGATCAAATATAAATGACCCTTTTCTCAACAGTGTTAATTAATTAGTTATTCTCTCGCAATGTGTTGATGTATTGATTTTTTTGGTATAGTAATAGAACCTTTTTCAGGTGCGAATAAGACTTAAAAGTGCCGTATTGTTCTTATGGTTTAATATTTGGTTTTCCAAATGTTTGATATTTATCTACACAGAAAAAAGATAAGTTGTCAAACTGGTCATCTGCAAGGAAATAAAATTTACTGCAATTAAATCTTTTATTTTCTTTAAAAAATATAATGCCAAAGTCAATATTAAATTGTAATGTCTATATGATCGTTATTGACGACCAAAAAAGAAAACTTCTTGTTGATTGATTTTTATTGCATAACTATAGTGAATGGGAAACATGTTTGAAAGTGTTTAATATTCCCGTTAGCTGAAAATATGATTCTACACAGAAAAGTTAACAAAATTCTAAATAAGAAAAATAATACCCTGCAGACATCTAAGACATATAAATATATGAAATTTTACCATTAAGTCACTTGTTACAGCAAGATTGTGTCATTGTGTGTTGAAATTTACCGCCTTAATATTAATTTTCTAGTTGATAGTTCCAAATCACAGGATTGCTACCTGAAGCCAACAATATTTTACGAAAGAAGTTTTTTTTTTGTTCTTTTTTTACAGTTTTAAAACAATGAGAATAATCGCTAATTTAGACAGTATTTTACAAATTGATATTTACCTTGCCATTCTTTTCTGTTACCTAATTTATACAAAGTGCTATATGTTTCATTTGGCAATTAACTTTTTTTACATCGTTACGTAATGCAATGTCTGTCTTTCTATTGTACGGGTTACAAAAGATGCTATATTAATTGAAACAGATTAAGCATATAGTCAAAAATATCAAGTGCAAAAAAATCTTTTTCATTCATTTACAGCTTATATAATGTTGCGTGGCTTATAAATAGTTTTGGACACAAATAATACGTCTTACTTCACTTCATATATAATTCTACTTGATTTAGCTATATAATTACACGTGTTACGTTCAAGACTTGACATCTTAATCGCTGGTATGTATCAGTTAATACTGTTTCGGAAGGCTGTTTTGAAACGATGGTGGTTTTCAACTTAAGTAAAGTTGCTATTTTTAGCTTTCTTATGGCAAAACATGGAAAAAGGATCACATTATTGCACTGAAATGACAATGAAAGCATACCCAAACATGAGAATCCGAATGTACATAAAAAATCAAGGCAATATGGAAAACTGCAACATAGAACCGTAAGCAACAGTGATAAACTTATTCCAATTTTCAATGATAACAGCAGGTATCAACGATATCCTTACTATTGACTATCCTAGGTTTTTAGACTATGTCGACCTCATTTACCCAGAGGAACTGAAACTTCAGGATATTCAGGATTCCGTTAAGTTGGCTTTGGGATCAAATGACCTAAAGATTTTATAGGTATACTGGCCTCTCATTGATACTGTCGATGTCTACTGAAATACACGATGATTCTTTACCAAACCCTTGATGAAGTTTTGAATTTGATTTTTCGTCCGTAGTACGACAGTGTTTTACCAGCAGACTAATGTCCTTGATCAAGCCGGTAGTTTAGCGGCGAGCACTCCTTGACCCATCTTTCTTAATTATATTTTGTCTTTTTCTTTCTTTCTCAAGATTGTAGTCTTAGAGTTAGTAGTCTACCTGTATTGGCTTTTATTTGTAGGTTTATTATACTATATGGAAAGTGAAAAAAAGAAAAGGGAGTTTGGGTGAACATAAAAAGGCTTAACCTTACTGCTAGCTCTTGCTAGTGCCAGTTCCAAGTCCGGCTATCCCGAGTTCCTATTGCCTTTTGTCTTTGTATTGTTTCTCGTGTGCAATTCCCTGGTAGATTTTGGAATATGGTTATAATTTTCGGCTATTGTAAGTGTTTCCTGTTATCTTCTCCACATAAATAACATACATAAACAGGCTGATTTAAGCTTATCTGATATCGAAATACCTTTTATCCATCTTGATGTCTTAAACGTCAGAAAGGATTTGGTTAAAAATGGAATTCTGAAATGTATGAAACTGGTTATGTTTTACTATGGTGATATTGCCTTTGGTGACTTTTCTTTGTTTTCACTATTTGAGAAAGAATCCATGGACACAAATATACATTTCTAGTTAAAACTTGTCATCTCTTACAAAGACAAAAACACAAAAGGAAGCACAAAAAGACTAAAAATTTCAATCACAGGTCACAATTACCACAAGAGACAAAAGATAAACGTAAATAATGATATGAAGTCGTCGGCAAGCCAGATAAGTTTCCTGCACTAGCAATAGCCATTATTTAATCGATTTTGGATACCCGAAGCTCCGTTTGCTTTATCTCGTCTCCTTGTACATAATAAACATACGAGTAAAACCAAATAAAGGCAGAATATAAACAACAAAACCACTATCTTGAACATGACAGAAATGAGGCAATAGACCATATTCGACTATGGTATCGGGATTTACCAGAATACTTTTCAATACATCACAGTATAGAAAACGTCATGGTCACATGGGGCGGACACGTATGTGACGTTTCCAAACGTGATCGGACATCAATTTTTGAATCTGAATACCAGAACTCGAATATGGTCTATTGGTCGGTTTGCACTATGGACGAAAAATAATACGCCGAACTCACGAAGGATTTGGCAAAGAATCACAATGTTTTTCAGAGGAAATCAGAATATTGGTTTGTTTAAATGATTGGTATGGTAGGGTTCAAACGGGTAAGGGCACCCGTACCTCCACTTTCCCATTTTATTTCCTTGTAGTATAATAACCATACGAATAAAACCCAATACAGTAAACTACTAACTACAAAAGACCACTATCTTAAACAAGAAAAAAATAAGAACTTGGTTCTGTTGGTTAAAACACCAAACAGAATCAAAACTCCGATTTTGATTTTTTTCTGGCACTAAAACTCCTAGGATTTCAGTGCAAAAACGACATACATGTTTTACCAGAAAAACACCATTAGTGTCTTATCATTCTCGAAAAGAGTCGAAAATATATGAACGTGACTGGAAATTTAATGCTCCAATACTTTTATCAGAGATGCAACTTTTATTGTTGCACATATGTTACACTTTCTGCTGGGGTTAAAAAATTACTTAGTACTAATAAGAACTTTAGATAGATGAAATTATAGAACCAGAACAAATTATAAAGCAAATTGATACAATTATATTCCACTTCAATAGATTGGACATAATCATATATATATAAAATGAATGCAACTGATAAGAAAGAAAAGTGAAAACATTGTCTCTATTTCAGTAGACTTTTGTAGGAAATGTATACGTACAGTTATTATATAGATATTATCGCAACACCGAAGTTGCGAGTGGCTCCCTTGTGCAAAGCTCTGTCCTTAAATTTCAGTTTTACTTTTACACCCTATTGGATAATTGTTGCTATGGTTTTAAATTTGGTCTTCCAAATCTTTGATTTTATGGTTGTAAGTTGGGCGTACCAAAAGTGTGATTTTTGTAGTTTTCAAGTCGGGTCTTCCAAATGGCTGATATTTATCTACACCGAAAAGACATTAGTTATTGAATACATCATTTGCACGTAAATAAGAATTGCTGCAATTTCATTATCTATTTTCTTTAAACAAATATCATGCCAAAGTCAATAATAAATTGTAATGTCCATATGATCTTTTATTGACGACCGAGAAAGGAAACTTTTTATGACATAACTACATGTACATTGAATATGAATCATTTGTCGTTCATATAGCCCTTTTCAGAAGGTGTTGTTGTCTTTTCCTGGATTGAACTCTCCCATCAAATGGAGGTACAAACACTCTTCGCTCCCGGTTGTCACTGGTACGGTTCGCTACCAATACACAACTTAAATCCTTAAAACATTTTACTTCTAACAAAATTAATGAAGTGTCAGAGTAAACAATGACATGGTAATTTAATCATGAACAGTTTTATGAACTGTGTTCAGGATGAACAACACTTGCCGTGTTGAGTTGATAACCGGAACTAATTATTCGTATTCAAATGCCGAAACCGAAGAGCGGACCAAATGTTTTTTCTAAAGTGTTTTAACTTGTGTGGTTTCCATGTGATTTGTAGCATGTGATTGGGATTTTCAGCCAGTATGGGTGTTTCCTGTTATCTTTTCTTCGTAATCGTCCATGGCCACCCCATTGTAACGTTTGCTTTTTCTATTCATAATACAACACAATTAACTAAATGAAATAACTACTAATATGATATATCATTGTTTCTATGCTTCCAATGGCGACTGTAAACATAAATCTTTATCAGGAGGAAAAGACGTAGCATATCTTGTAGAGAACCAAACTTACACAAATTAAATTACGCCTAGAATGACGTAATGAGGATGTTAGAATTTTTGATGGACAACATTGTTGTCAAATTTGAGACATGTTTTAAATAAATAATAAAGATTCTAATGGAAACTGACTGTGATCCGATTTAAGCTGATCTTTTCCTAAAACTACGAAAAACTTAAATTGCGTAGGTGCTTTTTGATATGATATTGAAGCAAAAATAAGTATTGGGTTTATTTTCTGGTGATTTTCGTGACTTGAGTTAAAATTAAAAAATCTGCCAACAGAATAAAAAAATGGCTCAAAACTGCTATTTGTGTAAATTAATTTTAAAAGATACAATTCAATTTAATTTCTGCTTTAAAAAAAACAATGCATCAAAAAGTATAACATTTATTATGGCGATTCTATGGAATATAAAATTTAGTTCACTAAAAAGTAAAAAGACTGCGCTGACTTTTATGATCGATTTCTGGTATAAACTGACTATAAATTACTTTATGTAACCTTAACTTGTTGTTTCTCTGTCTGATCAAACATGTTGATAAAATGAATTTCACATTGACCGATTCGAGATATGCATAAAATTGAACATTATTTTAGTTTAGGGAATATACAAATTGACAATTATAGATTTGAAAAGCTTGCAACAATTTCCCAATTTAAACAGATAAACTTGCCGTGGTAGTATTATCATACAATATATGCACATAGAATAAATCATTTCGATTGACTGATTGATTGATTGATTGAATATTGTTTAACGTCTACTCAGCAATATTTCAGCTATATCAAGACGAGAACAAGTTTGTTAATAAATAATCACTTTGGGGGTATGGAAAGGGTCATGGGACGGGAAATTCTGACTGCCACTGGAAAAGTAGGGTGAAATCGAAAAGGGCGGAGAATTTAGCCTTGTAGCCGATCACCTACGGACCACTTAAAAAAAGCTTGCTACAAGGGTTCTTTAACGTGCAGGAAGCGTGGCATTTCTTCCAACACGTGGACCTGAGTTTACATCGCATCCGAAAGATGGGTTGTGTATTTATTAATCCCGCACAACCACGGAATGGGTCCTATTTCTATATCCCGGGACCCTCGGGGTCAGCCCCCGTTTAGGAGGGGTCACACCCCGCAAGCCGGAGATACTAGGTCCTATTTCTATATCCCGGGGTTCCCTCGGGGTCCTCTGTTAGGAAGACTCATACTCCAAGCTCAGAGGATGCTGCGGGCCTATTCATAAGCCGGGACCGCGCACGGCAACCGATATCAATCTGTAATAGCATCAGTCAAAACTTTTTGTAAGGAATCTTGAGCAACAGGCTCTTAACAACCTAAAAACGAAGTACACTAAAATTCTGCTTGTATTCAAAAAATGGGTGCATTATTCTTCATTAGGGGATGAAAGTGCTGACCGAAGCACATTTAAAATAAAGGGCGATAGCGCTTCATCTTTAAAATGTGTTTTGGTCAACACTTTCGTGATCCATATGAAACTTCAAAATACAGTTCTTATAATTACATTTTAAAAGCTTATATGAAAACAAGTTTATCTAAAGTAAAGTACAAAGGGATTATATTTTTACAAATTAATCCGCCACGTGGTCATGTGTGTTTCATGGAAATTAAAACTTCATGTTGATATACCACGTGATTGTTGTTCAACTATCAAATTGATGGAATTCAAATGAATATGCATGATACATAATTATTTTGCAGAAACTGTATGAACTTTTAAGCTCTGCAGATGGCCATTTCTATAACCCGTGACTTTTCGGTGCAGATTAAAATCAAATTGGAAGTTCTGAAATCAAATTATGTTTAAACGCTGAAGGACCTCAAAAATACAAAAGTAACGTTGAAATCACCAAAGAACAGAGCTTTACACAATGTTGACAATCCTTAGTTTTATCAAACTCTTCAGGCTAAGATATCGTAATTTTACAAAATGTTAGTTTTCGGGCCAGAAAAGAAGTCTGACACCACTGGGATGGTGATAACATTCCTCAAGAAGAGGGATATATTCATTTGTAATAAATAAGAAAATGCTTGAATTGGCTTGGTAACATATTGACATTGATTTGAGTTATTGTAATAACAATTTTTGCTCTTTTTTTCAATTTGAAAAATTTATAATTGCAGCGACCAAAATACGTTTTATCCAAAATTACAAGATCTATCAATGTTTTAACGGTTATATATTTCATTTTATATATAAATTTACAGTAACAACTGTATTTCGTTATATCGTTATATCTAATTTGAGTTTGTTTTTATTCTGCAAATTTTGCTACATCAATGCGGGACTTTCGAAATAGGAACTCTCGTGTAATTGAAGGCGGAAACGATCGCCTCAAATACAAGTACGACGGAGTGACTGGATCCTTGACCTATTGAAATAAATATATAACACATAAAAACAAATATTTATGAAATTGAAGTGTATACTTTTCACTAAATTACAATGAACCTGAAGTGCTACAACAGATTCAATATAAACCATCCTTAGCTCAACAGTGTTCATTAGCTAGGCTATGGAATAGCCTAGCTATATAGATAGTTCTTGGGGGAAAGTGAGGAGTACGCTTGCGCAGTGAGGAGAACGCATGCACAGAAGACTATTGACCAATAGGAATTTCAGATTCTCGAACATCAAAATGGCGTCCAGTTTCGTCCTGATAAAACGGGGCAGGGTTTAATTTTTCTGTTTCCTTGTGGAAGTTGAAAAGTATTATAATCATTTACTAAAGGTGGTACTGGGAACAGGTTTGAAGAGGATGATTGGATTGGTATTGCAATATCGCTTAGCCAGATTTATAAATATAGATATGATAAAAAAATAAGAACAGTAATGTATAAATTTAAAACCAGAAGTTAATAAATAAAAATGAGGTATTGCGAAATAATCAATAATATACGAATACTGTAAAAAGACTTTTCAATTGTGTTTAACAAAGCGTGATTGTAGTTTGTGGAGATGCTTAGGCCCGGGTACTCAGGCAATGTAGAACGAGAGGTGGAAAGAGATAGAATTGCGTTTTTTGCGGAAGAATAAAGAGCTACCCTAGGAGAACGCAAAAACAAAAACAAAAGCACGAAACTACTTTGAGTTTCTGTTGCTGTTGGCAAAAAATTAGAGGTTTGATCGAATCGGTGACTGTTTTATCGCATGTGCATTGATTTGAGTATACAAATACATCATGAGCAACCACACCCTTGTCAATCAAACACGTAATTTTCTATCCAAGGCTATTCAATAGCCTAGCGTATGGTTTTTATTTCATAAAAACCATTATCCGATTTATATCATCCACTTATGTTTATAAAGTCTCCTCGTGTTTTCTAGTTTATTAGTGATTCCCTCTCAATGTATATTGATGTATTGATTTTTTCGTATAGTATCAGAACTTGAATAAGGTTTGAACACGACCATGAAGTCCGGCATTGCATATGTTTGACAGTTGGGAATAAAGAAAATCTAGAGGTGCCACCAGGGGCTTCTCAGCTTAGTATAATGCAACAAGCATGTTGAAAATTGCCATTAGAAGAGGTTACTGCACATTATTCAATAATTAATAAGTAATAGGATGCTGTATGAGCTTCAACACTTACGACCCTACGTACAATATTTAATACAATAAGACAATAAGACCGTTTTTGGTAGGATAGCTTGAACCGTCATTGCAAGTATAACATCACTATAGAAGAAATGTCTTGAATTGTGTGTACTGACGTAAAGTAACTTAATGCCCAAGTACTGTAGATTTTAAAATTAAGTACAGCACTTAAGCACGGATCAAATAAAGAAAATGAATTTATATAAATTTAGATATCAGTAAAAAAAACAATAGTTTAAGCAGCTTAGGACATTGCTCGTACTTTAAAAAAACAGAAAGTTTCCAAGTAAAATCATAGATGTTTTTTTTTTCTTTGATACAATAAACGATGTATATCTTGACTTTCACGATAGATTATTTGTGTTAACTGCTTACAAATCATTTTATGTAACCTTAAATTGCTGTTATCATGAATGTTGTTTGATCAAGCAAATTTTAATTGCACCTTAACCGATTTGAAATATGCTCGAAATTGCACATCATTTGAGTTTTGTGAAATAAAAATTGACAATTAGTAGAGATAAGAAGTTCACTGTTTAACTACGATAGATTAATAGAGATAGCATTTTATGTATATTCTCATCATTTTGGTATCTTGCATTAATCATAAATAGCTACAGTAAATGAGTGTCAGATTTCAAAAGCATTCGATATCTTCGGGTTTTATCCACTCAAACAGGGTTAATTTGTTTGCACATAGATCACATTTTCTTGGTAATAGTTCTCTTTAACATGCATAAAATACACAAAATACAAAATTTTATCAACTTCCAATTATATTTTCATGTATTTTAAGGCATATAAACAGCTAATGGAAAATGAAGGAAAACTCTACAGAGAACTTTTTCCCGCCAAAATTTTTACGTCTTATATCTCAAAAATTTGTACATGGATTTTCAAAATTTTTTGCTCATGTCGTTCTAATAGCAAAGTTCTTCAAAACAAAAGGTCAGAATTTTAATTCTAATTACAAAATTTCTGACACTCGTACTCCCTTAATAAAAAAAATTAAAACATATTTATAAACAAAAGAAAGTAGAAGAAAATCATACCATCAGAATGAAAATTGTACTTTATCAATGGAATATGGATATTTCTATGGGATGGTTGAAATAGTTCTGCAGCCAATGTAATTGACCTGAAGGTGAACATCTTAGGTACCTCCAAAAATCTTTATTTTATTCCTATCAGTTGTTATAAATTTGCTTAGGNTTTTCCTTCAATTTGCATAAGATATTTATAGGCCTTTAAATATATGAAATTATAATTGGAAGTTGATTAAATTTTATACACAGTCTATTTTATGTATTTTAAAGGGACTTATGACCAAGAAAATGTGATCCATGTACAAAAAATTTTTGCACTGTTTAAATGGATAAAACCCGAGGATATAGAATGCTTCTGAAATCTGAGGCTCGTACTCCCTTAATGAGACATCAACTCTATAATATAGATAGAAAACTTCCTAAAACTACGAAAAACTGAAATTGCGTAGGTGCTTTTTGATATGAAATTGAAGGAAAAATAAGTATTGGGTTTATTTTCTAGTGATTTTCGTGACGAGTTAAAATAAAAAAAAACTGCCAACAGAATAAAAATGCCTCGAAACTGCTATTTGTGTAAATAAATTTTAAAAGATACAATTCAATTTAATTTCTGCTTTATCTAACGACTAAATTAATATCAAATAAAGGACAGGGACAGAGACATACCCAAGACAAAAAAAACAATGCATCAAAAAAGTATAACATTTATTATGGCGATTCTATGGAATATAAAATTTAGTTCACTAAAAAGTAAAAAGACTGCGCTGACTTTTATGATCGATTTCTGGTATAAACTGACAATAAATTACTTTATGTAACCTTAACTTGTTGTTTCGCTGTCTGATCAAACATGTTGATAAAATGAATTTCACATTAACCGATTCGAGATATGCATAAAATTGAACATTATTTTAGTTTAGGGAATATACAAATTGACAATTATAGATTTGAAAAGCTAGCAACAATTTTCCAATTTAAACAGGTAGTATTATCATACAATATATGCAAATAGAATAAATCATTTCGATTGATTGATTGATTGATTGAATATTGTTTAACGTCTACTCAGCAATATTTCAGCTATATCAAGACGAGAACAAGTTTGTTAATAAATAATCACTTTGGGGGTATGGAAAGGGTCATGGGACGGGAAATTCTGACTGCCACTGGAAAAATAGGGTGAAATCGAAAAGGGCGGAGAATTTAGCCTTGTAGCCGATCACCTACGGACCACTTAAAAAAAGCTTGCTACAAGGGTTCTTTAACGTGCAGGAAGCGTGGTATTTCTTCCAACACGTGGACCTGAGTTTACATCTCATCCGAAAGATGGGTTGTGTATTTATTAATCCCGCACAACCACGGAATGGGTCCTATTTCTATATCCCGGGACCCTCGGCGTCCGCCCCCGTTTAGGAGGGGTCACACCCCGCAAGCCGGAGATACTAGGTCTTATTTCTATATCCCGGGGTTCCCTCGGGGTCCTCTGTTAGGAAGACTCATACTCCAAGCTCAGAGGATGCTGCGGGCCTATTCATAAGCCGGGACCGCGCACGGCGGAAATCATTTCGACAACCGATATCAATCTGTAATGGCATCAGTCAAAACTTTTTGTAAGGAATCTTGAGCAACGGGCTCTTAACAACCTAAAAACGTAGTACACTAAAATCCTGCTTGTATTCAAAAAATGGGTGCATTATTCTTCATTAGGGACCGACCATTTAACTTGAAGGGGGGGGGGGGCTATGGTTTTTTTCTAAAAAAATATTTTGGATCTGATTTTATGTGAAAAAAATATTTTGGCTGCCAAAAGGATGAAAAAAAAATTTCTGAATGAGGCTTTCTGCCCCAAAAAATAATGTTAATTTTGAAAAAAAATATTTTGTTGATACGGGTGCAAAAAAAAAACATAACCCCCCCCNCCCCCCCCCCCCCCCCTTCAGGTTAAATGGTCGGTCCCTTAGGGCATGAAAGTGCTGACCGAAGGACATTTAAAATAAAGGGCGATAGCGCTTCATCTTGAAAATGTGTTTTGGTCAACACTTTCGTGATCCATATGAAACTTCAAAATATTGCACGAAGTTGTTATAATTACATTTTAAAAGCTTATATAAAAACAAATTTATCTAAAGTAAAGTACAAAGGGATTATTTTGACAAATTAATCCGCCATGTGGTCATGCGTGTTTCATGGAAATTAAAACTTCACGTTGATATACCACGTGATTGTTGTTCACCTATCAAATTGATGGAATTCAAATGAATATGCTTGATACATAATTATTTTGCAGAAACTGTATGAACTTTTAAGCTCTGCAGATGGCCATTTATTTCTATAACCCGTGACTTTTCGGCGCAGATTTAAATCAAATTGGAAGTTCTGAAATCAAATTATGTTTAAACGCTGACGGACCTCAAAAATATAAAAGGCACAAACGTAACGTTGAAATCACCAAAGAATATCAATTTCTTCAGGTTAAGATATCGTAATTTTACAAAATGTTAGTTTTAGGGCCAGAAAAGAAGTCTTACACCACTGGGATGGTGATAACATTCCTCAAGAAGAGGGATATATTCATTTGTAATAAATAAGAAAATGCTTGAATTGGCTTGGTAACATATTGACATTGATTTGAGTTATTGTAATAACAATTTTTGCTCTTTTTTTTAATTTGACAAATTTATAATTGCAGCTACCAAAATACGTTTTATCCAAAATTACAAGATCTATCAATGTTTTAACGGTTATATATTTAATTTTATATATAAATTTACAGTAACAACTGTATTTCTTTATATCTCATTTGAGTTTGTTTTTATTCTGCAAATTTTGCTACATCAATGGGGGACTTTCGAAGTAGGAACTCTAGTGTAATTAAAGGCGGAAACGATCGCCTCAAATACAAGTACGACGGAGTGACTGGATTCTTGACCTATTGAAATAAATATATAACACATAAAAACAAAATATTTATGAAATTAAAGTGTATACTTATAATTGATCCTTCATGACAATTATTTCACTAAATTTTAATCGACGAAAAACAATGAACCTGAAGTGCTACAACAGATTCAATAAAATTAATTATTGATTCCCTCTCAAGGTATATTGATGTATTGATTTTTTCGTATAGTATCAGAATTTGAATAAGGTTTGAACACGACCATGAAGTCCGGGATTTCATATATTTGACAGTTGTGAATAAAGAAAGTCTAGAGGTGCCACCAGGGGCTTCTCAGCTTAGTATAATGCAACAAGCATGTTGACAAATTGCCATTAGAAGAGGTTACTGCACATTATTCAATAATTAATAAGTAATAGGATGCTGTATGAGCTTCAACACTTACGACCATACGTACAATATTTAATACAATAAGACAATAAGACCGTTTTGGGGAGGATAGCTTGAACCGTCATTGCAAATATAACATCACTATAGAAGAAATGTCTTGAATTGTGTGTACTGACTTAAAATAACTTAATGCCCTAGTACTGTAGATGTTACAAGTAAATACAGCTGTTTAATTTTGACAACTTAAGTACAGATCAAATAAAGAAAATGAATATATATAAATTCAGATATCGGTAAAAAAAAAAATTAAAAAAAAACAAAAACAAAAAAAACAAAAAAAAAACAAAAAAAACAATACGACAATGTTCGTACTTTAAAAAAACAGAAAGTCTCCGAGTAAAATCATAGATGTTTTTTTTTTCATTTTGATACAATAAACGATGTATATCTTGACTTTCACGATACATTATTTGTGTTAACTGCTTACAAATCATTTTATGTAACCTTAAATTGCTGTTATCATGAATGTTGTTTGATCAAGCAAATTTTAATTGCACCTTAACCGATTTGAAATATGCTCGAAATTGCACATCATTTGAGTTTTGTGATATAAAAATTGACAATTAGTAGAGATAAGAAGTTCACTGTTTAACAGAGATAGCATTTTATGTATATTCTCATCATTTCGGTATCTTGCATTAATCATAAATAGCTACAGTAAATGAGTGTCTGATTTCAGAAGCATTCGATATCCTCGGGTTTTATCCACTCAAACAGGGTAAATTTGTTTGCACATAGATCATATTTTCTTGGTCATAGTTCTCTTTAACATGCATAAAATACACAAAATACAAAATTTTATCAACTTCCAATTATACATGTATTTTAAGGCATATAAACAGCTAATGGAAAATGAGAGAACTTTTTCCCGCCAAAAATTTTTACGTCTTATATCTCAAAAATTTGTACATGGATTTTCAAAATTTTTTGCTCATGTCGTTCTAATAGCAAAGTTCTTCAAAACAAAAGGTCAGAATTTTAATTCTAATTACAAAATNTTGGCAATAAAAGTGAAAGTTGGTTTTTGCTAGTCGGATACTTCCGGTGGCTGACATTTTCTTATATTACATGAAAGCTGTCCTCGTTTTTTTTTGTTTGTTTGTTTGTTTGTTTGTTTGATTGATTTTTTTTGTTTTGTTTTGTTTTGGTTTTGTTTTTGTTTTTGTTTTTGTTTTTGTTTTTTTTTTTTTTGAGGTTCATTTTATAACCAGTTAGTTCGGTAGGAAGTTTTACTTTATTTGCAACAACTGTTAATGTGCTATGGTTCTCAGAAAATGACAAATTTAAAAAAGACAAATAGGGGAAAATCAATTGTGGTATGTACCTACAGGATGGAACGTAGCAAAGCAACACAAAATTTGATCTTCAATTTGATTTTTTTTTCAGATCCATGGTGTAGCAATATAAACAAATTTTCCCCAAGAAGAAGAGGAACTTACATTCATTTAATGACGTTCTTTATAACCGGACCTAAAAATACGTTTTAATGCCCCTGTTACGAAAAGTCGTTGCCTATTGATTTTTTCCATTTACGTCTGTCTGTTTGTCCGTCCGTCCATCCGTCCGTTATTTTTTTGGTCTCCGGAGTTTTTTTTTCTCTAACTGCAGATCAAAGTTCAATGTGGTTTCGGTCGGTTGCTTTTATACAGAGTTATTGCCCTTGAACTTAGTTAAATTTTGAAAAATATAGCTTTACAGATTTTTTCTGTAACCACTTGACATATTGATTTGATATTTTGTATATGAGTATATCTAGGTGAGATACTGATCAAGTTCGAATTTGGTTCCGGTCGGTTGATTTTGTGCAGAGTTATGGCCTTTGGACTTACAGAAATTTGAAAATATAGCTTTACAGATTTTTTTCTGTAACCACTTGACATATTGATTTGATATTTGGAAAATGAATGTATCAAGGTGAAATTCAGGTTAAGTTCGAATTTGGTTCTTGTCGGTTGATTTTATACAGAGTTATGGGCCTTGGACTTGGTGAATTTTTT